>PVIU01004579.1:0-124833 GCA_004026605.1 Ondatra zibethicus
ATCAGAATACTTTTAAAGATATATACCTAGTGAGCAAGTAGGCTTAGTGACTTCAGGCCCCTACACCAAACCTGACAACCTGAATTTGAACCCTAGACCCATATGGTAGAAAGAAATAACCATTTACCACAAACTTTCCTCTTCATATCCATGGACCCTCCCACTCCACACCACCCCCACATATAAAAGAAATAAATGTAAAAAGTTAAATAATAAAATAACCCTTTTATCCATGTGTGGAAAAACAGTAGCTCTTTCGCTAGTAGGCACAGACCAAAATGTTTAATATTAATGCCATCACTTTGTAAACAAGGGGAGATTTGTCATACTTGCTAAGGTTGGCTTTCATAATTCCCAGGAGCCAGACCTAACCTTTCAAGGATGTTTCCTGAGTCCTTAGATGCTATTTTAAACCAGCAACAGCATACAGAACTCCTGTCTCAGTGGCCATCTCTGCTCCTCCAGTGGGTGTAGCATTTAGATATGGTAGTTTGATGATGTCCATGCTGGACCATCCATTTATGATGTGCATAACCATCTGTAATAAAGCAGGTTTCCTGGTGAGATTTTTCCAGCCGCGCAATCTTAGTCACCCACATGATCTGAGGGTATACTTTCTGTTTTGTTTTGTTTTGCTTTCCTTTGACTTCTAGGCAAAAGGGAACTTCCCCAGCCCACCAGGACTTTAGTTACTCAATCCTAATAGTGCATTATGAGTTGATCGGATGAATACCTAGGCAGTCTCCCGGCGTCTGATGCTCTTTCCACTTCCTCTGATGCTAGTTAGAGTGCTGCTTCTTGCTGCCTTATATTAATAAATCCTGTGGCTTTGGTCAGGCCTCAAACAATAGAAGCTTAGTGGGTCAGCTCACTGTGAGTGTTGTCAGTGATTAGGAAAGTCTGGTCCACAGAACAACATCCTTAGCCCCATAGGAAGCTTGTTAGCAGCATCAACTCTCATGCCATAGCCTAGGGTGTGCTGAACTAGAAGATGCATTTTAACACGATTCGTAAGAATTCCATCTGTAAACTAATTTTATTTAGATAAAAGAGTTTTCTAGCTAGTCCAACCTGGACCACTAGCCTAAGATTTACTATAAACTCTGGTTTGTATATATTTGGTACTTACTCCTTTACACAGAATTTCCTTATATACAGTGTTGTCATTGCCCTCCCCATGTTTACGTTTCCCTCTGTGCCTGCTTTGTGAGGGGCTCCCCTTTGGTGAGCTCCACCAGCTGGCACAGGCTCTCGGGAGCCCATTCTTCATGGTCTTCCCAGATCTGCTGTCACTGATGTTCTGTTAGCCGCCTGTGTTAGTCACTGTGAGAAAGCTGACAGCCTTGAGATAGGAAGATGCTGCAGCTCAGAGTGTTGTGTTCCCAGAGAACTAGCTTATGCAGCTAACCTGGCTTTAAGTCAGGGAGACCGAGTCTTGGCATAGGAACTTTACAAAAGTTCCCTAATCTACTGCCATTTCCAACATATTAGTTCATTATGCAATGGACTAGGCCTTGGTCAAAATGAGCAAATGATACCATCCGATAATCTCAATGAAATGTCATAGCTCCAGATTTTAATATCACAAAGAGAACCTGAGTAATCCACTAAAATGTTTCTTTAGGGCTGGGGTTTACTCCAAAGACATTTGTCTAGCCTGCCTACAGGCCTGGGTTTAATCTCCAGAAACACACACTACACACACACACACACACACACACACACACACACACACACACACACGCTCCTTTATAACTTGACTTCTAGAATTTTTATTTGCTAGGTTTACAATTGGACATAGGATTCCTCGTTTTAAGACTATCCCCTGATTAAATGCAATTGATTTTTAGAATATCATCAAAGAGAGCAGCTGAACTGACTCCGAAGTAAAGGTACATACTGAAAGTCTCATGAGACCCAGGCGGTGGGAGGACCGAATCTAATCAACCCCTGCAAGCCTCTCTCTATATATCTCTCCGTCTCTCTCTCTCTCTCTCTCTCTCTCTCTCTCTCTTATGCTCATGTGCATGCACACACACACTTGCACACACACACACACTTGCACATACACAAGGGCATAAAACCATGTGAACCCAGTATCCCAGCTCTCATCTCAATTGCATATCATCAGCAAGACGAGCAGTCTACAGCAGCCACCTATTCAAGGCGCAAACATGGTCACATGGCCCGATTTCTACTTTCTTGGCTCCTCCATCAGATGCCACTGGAGCCCTGCAGGTTGTCCGCTCCTCTGGGGTAGCATCTCCGAGTTGAAATCGGCAAGTACTTTCAAAGGCTCAGGTCTCCTAAGTACATCATTATTATTCAAATGGATTTGGAAAATTACATGTTTCCTATTAATAACCCACAAAAGCAATACACAAATAGAAATGCAGAGAGAAGTGACTTGTTAGGGGCCTTTTGGAGGTGTTGGTGAGTAAGTAAGCTCAGCTGTTCTTAATTGATGGGATTAGATTAAGTCAGGTCAACTGGTCCTTGCTGACTAGAAACTATGGAATTTTCCATCACAATGTATATTCTGGGCTTGTGAATAAAAGTGAGAAGGGCTGACGTCACTGGGCTGACAATCTGTGGGGAGCTAGCTTGGGGCAGTGTAAAGGCAGGTGTTGGTCATGAGGCAGGAATTTCTACAATGCAGTAGCTGGGACCGTTGCTACTTTGTGTTTATAACTTAACCTTCTCTCTGTCGGTTTCCAGCTGAATCTCTGCTAAGCTTCACTTCCTTCCAACTCTTCTGAAAGCCTTACGTGATGGTGAATGTTAATTATTGCTTGTACAGAATAGCTTGGGGGGCAGGCCTGTGGGCGCGCCTGTAGAGGATTGTCTGGCTTGTAATCATTGAGGTGGGAAGATATGTCCACAGTGGGTGGCACCACTCCTCGGTTATGATTGTGAACTTAAGAATGAAGAGCAGGAAGCCGCAGCAACACGCTTTCATCTCTCTTGGTTCTTGATTGTGCCTGAGATGTGGCCTGTTGCTTTAAGCTTCTGCTGCCTTGATTTCCCCACCATGCTCAAGTATACCTTGGAATATAAGCCAAAATAAACTCTTCCTCCACTGGGGCCATTTGTTGAAGAACTTTATCAAACAAACAAGAAACCAACACAGCTTGTAAACGTCCCAGCACATAAAGACCCTAGAAATTCTTGCTTGCTGTTACAATCTGGTGCAAACCAGTCTCCCACTTTGTGACTGTTATGATATCAAGACCAAGTCCATAAGAAAGCTCGCCAAACTTTGACTTTGCCGTGAATCTCACTGAGATCGTACACAGACTGTGTCAATAGGTCCTGGGTGCCCTGGTTCTGTGTGCTAACACACCCCTAGCTGGTGCTCAACTCTGTATCATGGCTAGCAAAGGTGTAAATTTCTGTCCCCCAAATTCTGTGCCTAGCGCTATGAGAAGTGCAGTTTAAGCCATGGATAGTGTTCACAGACAAACAAAACAATCACACAATCTACTGCATAAAGTGTATGGAATCTGAGTGGTTGCCCTTCTCATTACTGTGCTCACGGCTCTGCATAAAGCCAAAGTGATGGTAAAAGAAGGGGAGTCAGTTAATCTGGAAGACCTTGGGCAACCTCAGAGTTGGTCGCTAGATGAGACAACTGCTAATACAACAGGCATTGGAACCAAGCTTCGGGCTGCACTGTGAAGAGTTTGGACTTCTGGCTTTGCCTGATGGTTACACTCCATGTATGAGCAGGAGTGTCTCCATAATATTTAAAATAAGCATAGCTAATCTGCATATTTATGATGCTCATAGCTAATCTGCATATTTTGAACACCAGCGGTTTTGTCAGAGTCAGCCTGTTTATGAAAACATGCCAATATCTGAACCTCTGGTGTCACTGGAGATAAAGATAGCTGGATATTTGTAGGAATCACTGCTGGTTCTTTGCCTTTTGATTAAATGCCAGAGAACCCCCCCCCAGGAATGTGTAAACAAATTAGGGCAACTAACAGCACTTATTTTATCATAGTCTTTGGAGAGATATTTTAAAATAAATTACAGACCACATAACAGACTCTTAATAAAAACAGGAGATTCAAATTGGACTCTGAGGCAGGAAAGATCAATTTAACAGCTGAGAGCTGTCAGTGTGGAGGCAACAGGCGGAAATAGCCTCTTTCCGTGAGACAGAAATGTTCTAATAACATGTCCTAATCAAGACCTGAGGGTCACCCCCAGAACTTGGTGTCGGTGACATGCATTTTTTTCCCAATCCATTTCTGCCTGGTCACCTTTGTTGTCGTGACTCCAGTACAGCAGAGCCTCCTGTCAGCCAGTGAGAAACAGAACCAAATCATCCAAATCAGAACTGACAAGCCTAGAGCTCCTACAGCAGGCGTTTTCCGGTCTTCACTTTAAAACCTTTGCTCAGACCTCTTATTGCCCTGTAGTGCCAGCACGCGGCCCCTGTAAGCAGCAGAAGGGTCCGAGGTGAAGTTCTTCTTCCAAACTCACTGAGTCTTTGTCTTTGTCCTTGGAGGGAAGTAAACCTGATCTAGTCAGTCTTCACTCACTTAATCAGCTAGGAAACCGAGCCCTCAGGAGATAAACAAGGTGCTCAAGTTCACACTTGAACTCATTCTGTCCTAGCACATGGTCACGGAAGTGGTGAGGTGGGGTTGTGCTCTCCTCTCCTGAGATGCTGGAAGCTCTGTAGAGCTCGGGGCACTACTACAGCTGGATTCCCGACTTGATCAGGCACCCTGACATCCCCAGCCAGTTAGCTCTGTGCTTCCTCTCCAGGAATAGTGGGCCTTGCTCTTTCTTTTATCTGATAGAAATTTGTCTCTCCATAATGCCTGATTTCACCCCCAAAATCCACAATTAGGATTTTCTCTTTTCTCAGGGCCTTCTGGCACTTGAAAGCAAGCTGCTAGCCAGACCCATTGGCAACTCATAGCAAAGACAATATGGCTACTCCCCGACCTGAGAAGATTTTTCTTGAATTTCTCAAGTGTGTGATGCTCAGAATTAAACTTGTTTTACACACAGCTCATTCACTGGTGTGTGTCAAATCATCTCATTTTGGATTTCCCCTTTTTAGTCTTCACTTCTTAATCCATTTTTATAGTTAGTCTTTTTGTGGCCTGTGAGATCCCAAGTCAGACAAAAGCAGGCTTCCTTGAAGTTCTCTTGCTCATCAGTGTCACTAGAGTATTAGCAGCAGTCAAAGACGGACTCTCCCCATAATGACATGGCAAAGTACTCTGGGAAGTGACCTGTTCAGATTCTTTATAGTGTGTGTGTTACCTTCAGATTCTCCATGGCCTTTGTCTCCATTCTCCTTTGCCTCCTCCCCTTACCATCTTCCCTTCCACTATGGTTTGACTGTGAAATGTCTACCAAAGGCTCATGTGTTAAAAGCATGGCCCACAAGTGGTGCTGTAAGCTGGGCAGGTTCTGGAAACTTTAGAACGTAGAACCTAGTTGGACAATTTATATCATTGAGGATGGGCCCTTGGGGTTATCTTGGTCCTGCATCCCTCTCCCCATTTCCATGAGAGAAAAACCCACCATGCCACATGCTCCCACTGTCATTGAGACCCTATCCAGGTCTCTAGGACCAAATAACCAGGGACTGAGCTGTCCGAAATTATGAATTATGTTTAAGTTGTTTTGTCAGTAATTTGGCCATGGCAGTGGAAGAAAAATCCAACTAATACAACTTCCTCCCTACTGTTTTCCTAACACTCTCCTGCCTCTTTCTGGACATATCTGCCTTCAAGAGATTGACAGGAAGTGTTTGGCCCTATAGAGCTCATCTTCATAGAATACTGACACTGATCTGACTGCATTTCATTCACCAGCAAACTGTGCTACCTCCCCAAATCAAGCAGCTCTTCAGCCTGTTTCTGGGATCTAATACTGCAATAATAGCAATGGCACAGTGATGACTAAGAATGACAATGAAGAAAAAGGCAGCAAGAACGAGAACTCAAGAGGAAGAAAGAGAAGTAGAGCAGAGGCAGAAGAGAAATAAAAATGTGTTCAAATAACTGACAGCAATGGCACTGATGACAACTCTACATTGTCTACCACTCTGTGTGTGATTGCACTAAATCTTCACAAGCAACCCCATGTTTACCTTTATTTTATGAGTAAGGCTGTCTAGGTACATCCAAGCCAACAAGCAAACAGAAATCTGGGATTAAGTGTCAAGGTCCTAAGTTAATGGTCTGTATCTAGATTCTGTGTCCTAGAGATGACCTCCCAACTCTGTGGGTTTTCTCTTTGGGGTCAATGGCAAGAAAAACACCTATGTATTGAGATCGGATTCTGAAGGGTCAGAAACCTAAAGGGCCAAGGTTGCCTGTTGTTTTAGCCTGCTTCTGTGGGACCTCATGAGGTCTCAGCAAAAGAATCCAGACATTCTGGGGATGTGGGTACATGTCATGTGTCACTGCAACCACGGAACCAAGTTCATCATCTTCCTTGTTCTCTGAGGCTCAGAACCTGATAAGCAGTTCCACAAAGGTAGCTACAGCCTCTCCCCATCTTTCCTCCTCACAGTCCCCCACATCTCACTGTGTCCCTCAGAAAGGATGTGTATCTATCTCAGGAAATAACACTGATTGAGAAGTTTCCTTTGTTGGGGACCACAGAGTTTTTCCCACATACAGCCTGAGATCCCCACAGTTTCAGAGCATACCGAGCATACATTATAATAATCCAATTATGCCAAGACTGACAGGGTTTGGGAAATGGGCCTGAGAATCCATGCCAAAGCAGAAATTGGAACTAGAGCCCTGGACGATCACCAGGCTGATGTATGAGTGCCTTATCGTGTCCGAAAGAGTATGTGAATCTGCCCAACTTCTGGACTGTGCACTAATACTCTCCAGATCTCTAGTTTTTCAAACCTTATCTCATTTGTGTGGGCACCAAGGCTTAAAATTGACTACAAATCAACTTGAGTGGGCCTTCCTTTTTGTTTGTTGTTGTTTTTGTGTTTGTTTTGTCCCAGGGTCTCATGAGATTGGCCTTGAACTTGCTGTGTAGCTGAGACTGACTTTGTTTTGCTTTGTTTTTGAGACAGATTCTCTGTGTGGCTCTGGCTCTCCTGAAACTTGCTCTGCAGGCTGGACTCAAATTGAGAGAGATCCACCTGCCTCTGCTTCCTGTGTGCTGGGATAAAAGGCGTCTGCTGCCACTATTGTACCGAGGCTAACTATGAACTCCTGATTCCCTTGTCTCCACTTCACAAGCATTGGGATTTCAGGTGTGTGTCCAACTCTAGCTTTTTCGCCTGTTCTTTTGTTTTGTTTTTCAATCTTTTCTCCTCATAACATGACACCCAGTGGAATAATTGACAGGAGCATCCTTAGAAACCTCCCACTAGCAGCTCCTCTGTTGATATCACCTCTCGACGGCTCCATTTTCTCAACTGTAAAAGGAGGCCTTGGCCCAACAACTCAAACGTTCTCAAGACTAAATCAATGCTCAGCATTTATTCTCTCATACCCTATGATTCTTCAGTTGGTATCTAACCCCCATGGGTTCAGTGTCTGGGGCCTCTCTGGACATACTTCTTCTGCAGGGCTCATTCACACCCACTCTCTTTCTCCAGCACCGGCTGACATCTCCTCAGAGCCTCAACGATACTTCACACATGAAATAAAAAACAGTTCCATCCCCCAGGCACCTGCTCAGAAAGCCTGTAAATTCATCTCTTGCACTTTTGTTGCACTTTTAAATATTACCATGACGACAGCAGACAGTGATAATGGACCGTCATTGTACCATAGGTTCTTCTAATTATCTTACATTTAATTAACAACTATTTTAACGTCCCTAACAATCCCATGACGTAGTTATTATTAGTTGTACTAGGAGAGGGAAGTGGCATCTGAGATCACCCGAGCTGCTGGACTAGGTGTCTGCCGGGGTCTCAGGGAGGAGCCAGTGGAGGCGGGGGAACAACCAAGTTCACAAGGAGAACAGAGGCGGAGAAGCCTGCTAAGTCTCCTGCAAGAAGAGACAGCCCAGCTGCTGCTCTGGGCTCATGTGTCACCTCAGCTCTGACAGGGCCAGCAGCTGTTCTCTGCCAGCTCTGCATAAATCTGCAGACTGGAGACTGCTGCCGACCTCCATCCTGTTGCACCGGCATTACTTCTCCCTGGTGACATGCCACAGAGATGGAAGGGCCCTTGTGTTCTCGGATGTCAGCAAAAGGCTGCTGCTTGATTTCCTCATCCTTTTCCCTAGGGTACTGGGTGCATGTGGCCTCCCGCCAAAGAGGAGGGAGCTCTGAGTACTTGATAGGAAAGGAAGCAGGTACTGAGAGTGGAGGAGGTGACTTTCTGGAAACCAGCTAAATGGTACCATGCGCCCGAGGAGACCTGCTGTCAGCGTGGTTATCAGAGCAGCTCTGTCATTTTATAATGGGGCTGGGGGGACAAGTTCCAGGCTTAGGTGGCTGTAAAGGGGTCATATGTCACATCCGTTCAGAAAGCTAAGGAGATTTTGTATCCCTAAGCTTTGTCTCATGAGACCACAGGGTGGCCTGCCCCTTCTGCTCACCCTCTGTGTGCCTGCTGCTGCTCTCCCATCAATGAAGGCACCTCACTGAGGAGCAGTGCTTTTGCAACAAGGGTCAGAACAATTTGAAAAGTGATGTAACTCTTCCCCTTAACTCTATTCAGAGGGAGTGATTGTTTCTTTTCCTTCGTTCCTTTACAAAGTGGCTTTGGGTTCTTTTCCAAAGTTTCTTAGTCTCTGATGTTGCCAAGTCATGCTGAGAGAGATTCATGTTTTACCATGCCATTTAATACTTGTAAACATGCGTCCTGTTTCACACAGGAGCATCTTTGTTGCTCAGAGACAGTGTGAATGCCAACATGGGTAGAGGCAGTCTCTTCCCCTTCGCTCATGCCTGACACGACTGCATTTGTATGTCTGCCTAGAAACTAAGAAATTGAAGCCGCTCCCAGCTCTTTAAATTTCCGTGTCTCCTCCCTTGATCTCCCCTTCATTCTTCACTGAGGTTGATATCAGTAAAGGCTTCAGTGGTCCAAGGGAAGTATCTGAAGGAATCCTGGAGACAATCTCAGTGAAGTAAGAAGTCCTTCCTGATGCCAGAAATATCCCAAAATGCGTTTGCTTTCTTCATTTGTACTTACGGCAATAAACCTTAGAAATTTACAGGGATGTAGTCAAAGAACTTCAAGAATTTCCAGTATGAAAAGAGCATTATAACATCTTTCTCCTGTGATGGCCAAATGTATGTAGATAACTTCAGATGCAGTGAGTCAGTTCATGAAGGCAATGGCTATGTATGTCCAGAAAACATCCAGATCTCTCCATCCTCCAGCTCTTGCCCCTCTTCCTCAGTGGTCCCTGAGCCTTGGGAGGGGCTGTCCCAATTGGGGTCTACACTCCACCATGACATAGTCTCAGCATTCTGGCCCGCTATGGTTTCCTCTGTTCGCTTTAATCCACAGCAGCAAGAAACATTTCTCATGAAGGTTGGTTACAGCACTAATCTCAAATGACACACTGAAGCTGGGCTTGTTATTTTTAAATTAAATTTTACTTTTATCAAAACAATTTATAAACACAGTCAAAAATCCAAACAGTAGTTTTTAAAAAAACCTGTACTCTATAAACTATCATTCATGCCTCAGTATTAATCTTTTTGATTTTCAATAGTTTTTCATAGAGTACACGCATAATTCTATAATATATTCTTTTATTTCTTCATGTATCAGTTTGAAAGTTTATATTTTGGTGAATGAACTCAGCTCCCTTCTTCAAAAACACTGACACACATGACTGCCCTTCAAATACATTTATATCCATATGTTTATATTAAATTATGTTGCATGTTCATGTTTGTTTTTGTGGCTGCATGTAACATTTCATACAAGGCCTTTTCTTTATCCCGGAGTTTGCGTTGTCTTATTTGGTTAACTTTCCTGTGTCTGGTCACTGAATCTTCAACTCTGACAGGTCCACCATTCCTGCTACCCTCGTAAGTAAAGGAATGAAACAGTCAGCTACAGCTTGTTCCTAGGGCTCTGGGTCTCAGTCTGCAGGTCACTGTCCCCAGGGAGTCAGCAGCCCTACCACGGGGGTCACATATCAGATATCCTGCCTATCAGATATTTACCTCACAGTTAGTTAATAACAGTAGCAACATTATATAGTTGGGAGTCACCACAACATAAGGAACTGTACTAAAGGATTGCAGCATTAGGAAGGTTGAGAACCACTGGCCAGCAAGCAACTATCACTTATTACCTTGCCAAATAATAAGACCAAGAAGGCAAGCTCTGGAGTCCTTAAATCTCTGAAGCTCTATTTGGGCAGAGTTTGGAATTCATCGTTGACAATCTGTTTCCTCATCATGGATGTGGTATCTTCTCTTTATCCTCTTGGCTGGATCTAGTGTTTCTCTAAAGAAGCTGAATTTCATTCTTATTTTAGGATCTTCTCTGTGCTGCCAGCATGTGAAATCTCAGCATGTCTTAGTGTGGGTTTTTCTTCATCCGGCCTGTGGAGTGCTCCAGGAGCCATTTTAATGTATGAACTGGTGCAGTTCACTGATTGGCAATTTTCTTGGGCCATTTCTTTAGTAATTAGATCCCTTTCTTTTCTTTTCTTTTCTTTTCTTTCTTTCTTTCTTTTTTTGCTTCTGGAATTTGTGCACGATAGATTGAGAAAGGACAGTTATTTTGGATTTCTGCTTTTCTTATGTTTTCCCCTTGAATTTTGGTGTGATTTTCTTTGTCTCTTTCCTTCCAGAATGTTCCCTCAAATTTACTTTCAAGACTCTATGCAATTTTAAGTTTGACCACATGTTCGCTTAATTCTAAGAATGTTCCTATGTCCACATTTTTATTTTTTTCTGATGCAAGGATGCAATCTATATCTATATGTGTGTGTGTGTGTGTATAAAGTGTGTGTGTGTGTGTGTGTGTGTGTGTCTTCCTGGTGTGTAGGGAGAGCATGAGAGAGGAGAGGATGGAAGGGAAAGGGAAGAAAGAGGATGGGAAGGGAGGGAGGGAGGGGAGGGAAGCAGAAGAAAGGAGAAGGGAGGGGAGGAGAGGGGAAAGGAAGAGAGGGGGAGAAGAAAGAATAGCTTCAGGGATTTTCTCTTTTTCATCAGTTCATCCAGTTCTTTTTTTCTGTTTATTATTTTGGGATCAGGCATTTGTGAAGAAAAATTTCCCAAATATGAAGAGATACTTGGATGAGAAATTAAACATTTAATATGTGTGTGTGTGTTGATGGGTCTTGTGAACTGGCAATAACTATCACCAGGCAATTGAGATTTGTGTTAGTCTTTTGCTGCAGGATTTCTACATATCATTATCTCTAAGTCTTTTTGATATAGCTGTTCAACCTCTTGATCAATGACCACTCATATCTTCTGTTTATACACTTGGCTCTAGAGATACGGGGACTAAAGTCTCTCTGTGCCTCGGCTTTGACTTAGCTCTCTCATTTTCAGCCTCCTCTCTTGCCACTTTGATCCACTTCTGTGATTAAATTTTTATAAAGAATAATCTTTCATGTGTGTTCATGTGTTTACTGTGTGAATATGTGTGTAATGCACATCTGTGTGTGAGAGAGAAAGAAAGAGAGACAGACAGAAAAACAACAGAGAAGGGGGAAACAACACCAAAATCCTTATGAATGGGTGAATAGATAAAGAAAATGTGCAGAATTCTATTTATCCATAGAAAGGATTAGTTGCTTTTGATGAGCTAATGTGGATGGAACAAACTGGAAGTCATTTTGTTCAGTGGGACAGGCACAAAAAGATAAATATCACATGACGTCATGTATGAAATTTAAAAATATCAGTCTCATGGGAGTTAAGAGTAGAATTGTGCTTTCCAGAGGATGGGGTCAGCAGAAGTAGAAACGGGCTAAGGTTGACGAACTGGTAGTGCGTTTACAGTTAGGTAACAGATCTCCAGGTCTACCAGGTGGGAAGGTAACCATAGAAAACAATTACATATTGTGTATTTCATAAAAGTCAGAAGAAAATATTTTGAATATTCCATCACAAAGAAATCTGTGTTTGGCGAGATATATGTTTAATCTGATTTGAAATTATGTGGTGTATACATGCAGTGAAACATCACAAATCAGCTTTCTTCCTAATGCATCAGTTAAGAAAAGAACGTTAAAAACCTGACTACCAGGATGAAGACAAGGGCCCAGGAATCCAAATGCATGACACACACTTTTCACCATTCACCTGTCTTTAGCCCCTGTCTCTGTCCTACATGCCAAAGCACTAGTGTCCAAACTGTGGCTCCTGAATCTCGGACACTCATTTAACTTCCTCTGCTTGCCGATCACCTTGCAGACATCCACCCTGTTGTTTGGCTGCTGCCATCCTTTGGCTGCGTTCTCCTCTGTGGAGCACTCATGATCTCCTCTGTACAAATTCTCTTCCTCCATCCTCATGTTGTTTCACGAGGAGTGAAACACACACTGCTTATGTTAAATCTGAAGCCTCTTGGCCTTCTTTATGCTCATTTGGAACTCAGCATACAGCCTTCATCTCAGGGCACTTCATTTTTAAATGAAGAAATAAATCCACCACTTTCCTCAAGAGTGGCTCTTTTCTTGCAATAAACTCCATTGTGTTGTGCTTGATGAGTTAGCAGTTAACTTTTATGGGATGGATAAATATCTCAAACCACAGAGACACACACACAGATACCCACACACACACATACACAGACACACATGCACACACACACACACACACACACATACACAGGCACATGCATATAAGCACACACACAGACACACGCACAGATACACAGATACACACACACAAAGGTACACACACAGATACACAGACACACACACACACACACATAGGCACGCACACAGACACACACAGATATACAGACAGACACAGATACACAGACACACGCAGACCCACACATCAAACTCAGTCTTAGCAAAAAGACAGGTCATCACAGTTGTTGTTTTGGGAAGCTGAGAGTGGTTAATACATCCAAGTTTAATTCCCAAATACCATTGTACAGTTCCAGTTCAGATATACAGAAGCCCAGTGGAAGTTTATTAAAGACTCACAATGTATGCACACATCGAATCCACACACCCTAGCAGTAAGTGTTTCCAGGTAAACAAAGGAGATGTGTTTCGTTTCCATCATCTCTGATGGAGGCTTCTTTTAAAAGACAAGACATTTATCTATCTTAGGACTGTAGGTTCTGTCTCCGTGGCTTTTAAATCTGCCCCCAGGCATCCTTCCTGATTGCCGTTCACCTGGAATGTGCCCTTGCCAAATGGAACTAGGTTTACTTTCTGTACTCGTCTTTCTCTGCCAAACAAGGACGCAACTGCAATCCATAATGCAGTGCCCACAACTTCTGCTGCAGCTCAGCCTTCCACATGATAAGGGACTTCAAATTCCAGGTCCCATAAAGAAAATTTAGAGCCCTTAGTTGAAGATAAAGCCCTTATGTTGCCCATCCATCAGAAACTTCCCCACTCTTTCCAAATCCCTCTCTGGCTGTGTTCCTGGATTGCAAATACACCTGGAGTGAAGGGTAACCGGGCGGCAGAGTTGAGGAACGCATAGAGGGTCGATTGATTAGCAATGGAACTGTAGGATATTTAGAAAACTCACCAGGAGTTCTGCTTAGGTGTAGCACATCCCTCCTGTAATGAATCATGTCCATGTCTTCTAGTGAATAAACTTTCCTCTTGGAAAAAGACCTTTTTACTCAGTTCAATTCCCAGAAACTACATGGTGGCTCCCAAGCATCTATAACGGGATCTGATGCTCTCTTCTCTGTGATACCCTTTACTGTCATGCAGGCATACACGCAGAGTACTCACATACATATAATACATGAATAAATAGATCTTTTTTTAAAAAGTTATTAGGGTAGTTCTCTTTACCTTTTAGTTATCAAAATCAGAGATGATATATGTATGACTCATTGTTGACATCGAGAGGTGATTTTTTTTAATATAGATATCAAGGGGAAGTAACTAATCAGGACCATCTTCACCTGCTAAAGTAGCCAAAAACCTAGCTTTATTTTTAGAACACCTATCAGAAACAGCTTACACTGTTATGGCTGCCTTTCTCCGAGGCAGTTGTATCTAATGGCACAGCCTGGAGAAAGGTGTGTTTCTTTGCGACGGTTTCCGTTGCAAACACCCTAAATGGAGATCATGCCTTATCCACAATCACATTAACTATTCTGCCTGAGTCAACAACAGCTTGATGAGGTACCTGATTCTGCAGAAAGAACATACCACTCTGAACTTTCCCTTCCTTACAGGAGTAGGGGAATGTATTCTTTTATTTATCAACATCGGGTCTCTCTGAGGGTTAGTACCACGGGCTCCATCTTAAACCATGCGTAGTAGCTCCATAGACCGCCTAGGAATTAACTAATCAATTAGACATCTAGCCTGAATGTATGTCTAATTGACAATGACTACATTTTGATACTATATCTGCTTAGGAGATTATCTACAAATTGCTTTATGCTTTGGATGGTTCCAAATTGCTCCATGGACATCTGTTTTTGTTGGCCACAAATGTGCTATTTGCAATGACAATCTTGTCATTAACTGAAATCATGGCTTTACCTACCTTATTATTTTCTCTAACTTCCTTATAAATAGCTGTGGTTTTTATTTTGTAGGAGTATGATATTTATAAGGAGAAAAATTTCTTAGGAAATGTCCCCGATTCAGTCATCCAGAAGACTTCTGCATACACGCTTACTTTCTCTAATGCTGGCCCTGGAGTAGCAAAGAATTCCTTTCCTCATCTGTACACATTAGGCAGGACAGTGCAAAGCTTACACAAGACCTTTTTGGTTAAACTTGACATGCGCTTGTTTGCTTTTTTAAGGGTGTGTGTGTGTGTGTGTGTGTGTGTGTGTACAAGTTCAGGTCCTGGTGGCCCCAGAGGCACTAGATTCCACTGGAGCTGAAGTTACAGGTGTTTTTAACCTGACGGATATGGCTGCTGGGAACTGAACCTGGGTCTTTTGCAATATTAGTATGAGTTCTTTGCTGCCAAGTCATTTCTCCGGCCCTTAATGGTAAAAGGCTTGCTGTGTAAGAATAGGTACTTAGGTTCAGTCTCTGGAACCTGGATTAACAATAAAAGTTGGATGTGGTGGCACCCACTTGCTAGTTCCTTTTGGATGGGGCAGAGACCTGTGGACTCCTTAGGCTCAGTGGCCAGACAGCCTAGAGCATTCAGTGAGTCCCACATCCCAGTGAGTGACTCAAAACTCGAGTATCTAGGACTGCACCTGAGGAAGGAAACCCAAGGTCAACCTTTCATTGTCAGGAACCCTTCCGCAAACACACACAGACACACAGATATCGACAACAACAACGGCTACAAATTCATTGTGAAACTTTAGTGGAAAATAATCTGATGACGAATTCAGCAGCTGTGCAAAGTTATCATACTAGAGTAAGATGTTGAGAATCTATACAGGTGCATATGTGTGACTTCTTTAAAGGGATAGATATTTGAGTAGTTTGAAAATAATTTACAAAACAAACAGAAAAAGAGAATGCCTTAAAGGTATTTTAAAACTTGTTATGCAAGGGTCATTGAATTCAGGGTTAAAAATCTCAGTCACTAATTATATTCTCATGCTGTGATTAATGTATACCTGAGGGCTGGAGAGATGGCTCAGCAGAGGTTAAGAACATTTGCTTTTTTTGAATAGGACTCAGGTTAAGTCCCCAGGAACACATGTCAGTTCACAACTGCCCAGAGCACCAGTTCCTAGAATCTAATGTCATCTTCTTACCTCCCCACGCACCAGCCATGCATATGGTAAACAGACATACATGCAGACAGAACATGGCACACATAAACTTATTTAACTAAATCTTCAAAAACATCATAACTGGTCTTAAATCATTTGGGTAAGTTATTTTCTGTAAATTTCTGTAAATCCTCACCTATAAAATGGCAGGAAGTATGTCTCACTTTACAGCTACCTCCAAAGACTCTTTGGGATAAGGTTAAAAAATGCCCCATCCTGTATCCAAATAGGGGGTGTTTATATAAATAGTGACTGAGTGAGAGTCAAACGAGAGGAGCCCATCTCTTCCTAGAGCACTGGGCAGGTGTTATGCGGTGTTAATTCATTCGTGAAAATCAGTAAAAAAAAAAAATCATTACTCCACCTAAAAATCAGTGTTACTGATAGGAACGGTTCCTTACTATAATCATTTCTTCTAACCTGAATTTTCCTGTAAATAAATTTGCAAGGACAAAGATTGATGTCACTCCATAATTGACAGCTGTTCATCTCTTCCTTGCTAGCCTGACCACGGGGAGCGATGGGGCTGTTGTTTAGGTGGAACCATCCCTGCTCCAGTGACTGTCACTCTGAATACTAACAAAGATGTTGGAGAAACTCCACAGCAATGGCAGCTGCTTATTCTCCCGTTGAGTATGAAGCCTCAGTCATGAACTCAGTTCCAATACCCTTTGCTGACTGTCTAATGAGGCCGTTTTACTCCCATGGAAAGTCAGTTAGGAAACACCCTTAGGTGCTACCCCCTCATTTACAACATTAGGCTCATCTAGGACCACAAGGACATCCGGGCCTAGGTTGCTGCCAAGGACCATGTCTAAGTTGGTGGTCCTTCCATTGCCTGAGTACGTGTTGATGTCTGTGGCCAATGTTGCCACCAAAGGGCCACATGGATGCCCAGGATCTGGGCCACCATCCCTCGCCGTGTTTGTTTCCAAGGGTTGTGTCACCACCAGTCCCATAACCTGAGTGACAAGGGCTGCCACTTGGACCCATGGCAATGTATGGGCCTGGGCCGCAGCCTGGGCCATGTCTGGGTCTGTGGTCCTGCCACAACCAGGGTCCGCATTGATTTCTGAGGCTCTTGTTGCCATCTGAGTCACCACGCGGGTCTTTGTTGGTGCTTGAGAACCACTGTGCCACTGGATCTATGTTATGCTGATCAGTGTGACCTGCATTGCCAACTGGGGCAATGGTGACATCTGTGCCCAGGCCACTGCCAAGGCCATGTCTGGGTTCATGGGGGACCATGTCTGGGCTTGTGGTCCTGATGCAGCTTCACCTGTGTTGAAGTCCATGGCTCCTGTTATCACTTAAGGCAATGAAGCTGGGACTACACAGAGTTGCCCCACCCCTCACTGGCTGAAGCACTAGGGGGAGTGGATAGTTGAACTTTTATCTGGGTCACCAGCTCACAAATAATGACATGGGGACTGTTAAATATGAAAGCTTGGCCTCAGCTTAGGTTTGTTCCCAATTAGATCTTTTAACTCAAATCTGCTTCTATGTTCTGTCACACGGCTTTTACCTTTCTCTGTTTGTCCACCTTGTTCTGCAACTTGCTTGTCTCTCTCTTGTGCCTAGATTCATCCCGAGTTCCTTTCTTTGCCTGGAAGTCCCGCCAATTCCCTCCTGCCTAGCTATTGGTAATTCAGCTTTTTATTAAACCAATCAGAAGGTGCCTTGGCAAAGACACATCTTCACAGTATACACAAATATCCCATAACACCCTTCACCTCACCTTGGCAGCACAGTAGAGCTGTCCCCATTTGTGGGGGGGTATCAGTCAGCTGGACGTGGAGGTGAGAGAGTGGGAGAGCTAGTCTGTCAGGAAGTAGCGGGGTGAGGGAGAGACGCCATCCTGGCTCCTCACTCCTTACCCCTCACCACCTACTGCAGGCAGTAAAAGCTGGGCCCAGGGTCATGAGAATGGGAGAGCTGCCCCTGCCCCTCACTGATTGCAGCCCTCAGGAGAGTTGGTCCTGCACCTCACCAGGGTAGCACGTTAGAACTGACTTTGTTGATGGGGCAGAGGTGATCTGACCCACGAATGTTTGTCTGAGTGGGAGATCTGGCCCCACCCTTCATTTGCCATATGGTGGAGTGGGCAAGCGAGAGAAGACCTCTCCCCTCCCAGCCCCCTGGCTTCTGTGGTGGGTGGGAGAGCAGGTCCTGCTCCTCACCTGGGCAGTACCACAGAACTGAACCTGTTGGCGGGGGCGCAGCCGAGCCCACCCTCAGTGTGAGATAGCAGGAGAGCCGATATCCCCACCCTCACCTGCCATGTGGTGGCATGGGTGAGGGAAAAAATGTGTCCCCCGCTTGCTGCAGGCAGAAGAGCTAGCCCCAGGTCACAAGAGTGGAAGATCTAACCCTCTCCCTCACCGGCTGAGGTACACCTAGAGCTGCCTCTGTTGCTTGGAACACAGGTGATCCAGCCCAGAGGGCATGAGAGTTGGAGAGCTGTCCCTACCCCCACCCCCCGAGTTCCCCCATAGCAATCAGGAGAGTGGGCCCTGCCCCTCATCTGGGCAAGACAATAGAGCTGGCACTGGTGGAGCCAGTGCAGGCAAGCTGGACACAAGGATCTGAGGTCAGAACTAGCGCTGCTCCTTGCCGCCTGATGCATTGGGTGAGCCAGCCAGGGAAGTACGAGAGAGCTCTCTGGAGTGGTGATGGCACCACCCAAGCCAGAACCAGGGCTGTGAGTTAGCCTACCCCCAACACCCACCTCACTTTGAACTGTGGGAGCACATGAAGGAGCTGGACCTACAGATCCAAATCTCCATGACACAAGAAAGCAAGAGTATATCCAAGGGGAGCCCCAGTGAGGGCCCATTAGCAATAATGCAACAGAAACTAGAGGCCTCGAACCAGACCAATGACTCACAGCAATGAACGCTTACAAAATAAATGGGTATGGACTAAAGGGTAAACTGTGTGACTCAATGGGCTGCAGTACAGCTTCCACACCAAGAATTTAGTTGTTGCTATTGTTTTGTTTGTCTGGTTT
Organism: Ondatra zibethicus; assembly: GCA_004026605.1. Classification (NCBI taxonomy): domain Eukaryota; kingdom Metazoa; phylum Chordata; class Mammalia; order Rodentia; family Cricetidae; genus Ondatra; species Ondatra zibethicus. Next base: position 18,853 of record PVIU01004579.1, read on the forward strand.
TGGTTTTGGTTGTTCTTTTAAATTTTATTTTGTTTTGGGGGTAGCCTGCAAGGGTAGAGGGCAGATGGAAGGAGACGAGACGATGAGTGGAATCAGGATGTTTAATGTGAAATCCACAAAGAATGAACAAACTGTTAAAAACAACGTTAGGTTCAATCAAAGACTCCTCTTGCATAGCTCCTGCCTATTTTTGCTGTCTGCCATTGGTGCAGGGTGCCTTGGTAACATGAAGAACAAAGAGATGCTAGAGGGGACGGCCATGCTTATAGAATGACTGGAAGGCCAAGTTACAGAAGCAGCAGAGGTAGAGAGCGGCAGGTGACTTTGAAAGCCACAGAAGTCTCAAAGCCACAAGCTTAGCGCCTTCGCTGGAGTAAGCAGCAGCAGCAGCAGTAGCGAGCAAAACCAGCTGTAACAGAAGCAGTGGCAGCTGCCACCCCATCAGCAGCAGCCTTGGCAGTGGCTGTTGCTACAAAAGCCAGCTGAATAGTTCAAATGAGTGCACGAGACAGGAATAAGAGGAACGGTAGAAATAAAAGAAAGCAAGAAAAGGCAGAGAGCCAAGACTATAAGGCTGGAAAGAGGCAGGGAATAGGAGCATCTGGCCTCTGTCAATGGAAAAATTGCAGAGAACTGCCAAATCTTTCCTGCCAGAGGTCTAAGGCACCATAGTCCCAGGAGTTATAACGCTGGTCACTCTCAAGGCATAGGGGATCCTAACTTCCCAGACTGGCCAAAGATTTCTTTCAGTCAGTGATGAAGTGTAGAGCTAAGAACTTGCATGACAGCTGTGACACTAGAGGGCTCCACCTGCTGCTACTCAGGGCTGTCTGCTGCCACCACTCTCCGCTGTCAATCAAACCATAAAGGAAAACAAAGGCTGCCCAAGTCCAACGATGGGAGAGACTCTCCTTTTCCACTGTGGTTTGTATCACGTGGAGCAAAAGGCCCCCAGCTGATCTGTGATATAGGTGTGCCACATAATAACAGAAGTTTGAATTCACCTGTTCTATAGCTTCTAGCATCCAGAGGAATGTCTTAAAGACCCGTGCTCAGTTTTCTTGTCAACAGAGTTGCTGGGTTTCAGGAGCTTGCATCAAAGATGTTCTGTGTGGACAAGGAGAGCCAGAGAGAAGGGAATGAAGTTTGTGAACGCAGAGGTCTCTCCTAAATTAAAGGAGATCAATGGCGTAGGAGCCTAACATAGATTAGTCACACATTGTTACTCAACTTAAATTCACTGACACATGTCAGCGGCAGGTCAGGTGGTGGGCAGAAGGCAGAGGGACGTGAGTAAATAAGGCTGCCCTTGTCTGCTCTTTGTAAGGCACAGCCTTCCCTGCAGGAGTCTGTGCATCACGGCGTAGCCATCTACATACTTGTAGCAATGATGGGTCATTGATTTTCACATTCAGTGTGATGCTTGCCTTGTGGTTTGTGATCTTAAAAATCTATTCTGCACAGAAGGAAGCCACAAATGACCATCAGCAATAACAAATCTTGGACTCTAACTACCCAGAAAACAACAGCCTCTGAAATTGATGACCTGGTAGTCAAGGGCATTTTGTCTTCTGCTTCCAGAACTCTGAGAAACATTCACTGTATTCAGGGCAAAGAAAACATACTTTCTGCTTTCCTATCCAATTGGTAAATCCAAGTCCTTCCCAAGCCCTTTAGGCTGTTTCCTCTGGCAGTCTTCGGAGGGTCAAGCTTGCTTGAATGCACCGTTATGAGGGCTATTTGGTCTAACATTTACATTGCACATCTGAACAGCCTGCTGTGCTAACAGCCATATGAAAATCAATTACTGGAAGCATTATTTCAAAGACTAGGTCACTGCCAATGGTTATCTAACAATCTTCTTCTCACATTCCCATTGCCAACTGGGAGAGAGGGTATGTAATTGACTACTTTAAAGATAACGTTGTCACCTGGATTCGCAAAACCTAGTTGGGAGCAGCATTACATCCATCATCCTGAATTCAAGTCCATCATAGTAAAAGTACCCAGAAATAGACTAGGAAGCAACTGGTATGATTTCTAGCTTAGGAAAATAATTTTTAAACATACAAACTGCACAGCCATACTGGGTATTTTTTTTCTTGGTTGGTTTTTTTTTTTGTTTGTTTGTTTTGCTTTATTTATTATTAGCAATAGTATTTTTTGGTAATTTTGTTTTATTTATTAGTAGTAGTAGTATTTTTTTTTTGGTAAATTAGGGGGCAGCCAATTCTCCATGTACACAAGCACAGTTGTAACAAAAGATGAGGTCAGCATCTCTGTTCTGATTGCACTGGAGAGTTCACAGGTAATGACCACCTTTGGCAAATACCTATCAGGAAAAAAAGGTGCCATCTCCTGAAAAAGAACCCCCAGTCTCAACCCTTGTCTGACTAGTCTAAATCATCATCCACTCAAAAAGATTCCAACACACTGAAAGAGTCCATGTCCTTCATTGACTGTGTTGTCAAAGACTGCACACTGAAAAGAGAAACTGGTTTTCAAACACATTTCAAAACCATAGAAATCGCTTCAGTAAAATACACTTTGTGGGGTTGCTGCTTGGAAGGGGTGATTTCTGTCCCTTGAACTCTCTATCTTTTATCCCTCTATAAATAATAATATAATAAATAATCTATTATCCCTCTGCATTGAGAAGGAGGAAACAATTCCAAGTTTTCCCAGTTAGCACCATTCCCTCATTTCCATAGAGTCATTTCCACTATGGCCATATTTTCCTATTTTCTGTATCTTGGCTTATTCTCTTTAAAATGGGCCATACCTAATTTATAAGCTCTGCACTAGGAAAGATTACAGGAGAGAATACATGCAAAGCCTTTGCACGAGGACTCACTATCATCGTTTCCCAAGCTGGGGAAGGTGCTTCTGTTGGGACGTGCAGTTTTAGCCCCATCCTGGGGAGGCAAAGAACAGGTACTATTTGTCAGCAAGTTTCAGAAGGTGAATGAGCCCTGCCTTCCAAAATATCTGCTTTACTGGACAACAGGAAGAGTTACCCCAAGCTTGGTGTCCTGGAGTTACCTGGACCCAGCACAACCAACACAACCATTTACTCCAGTGAAGCACCACCCGAAGAAGGCAGAGCCTCCCTTGCCTTACACACAGCTGTGATTCCCTTCCATTTGTATGAATAATGATATGTTAACTCAGGGATTTCACTGGAAAGAAACATCGCTTTTCCACTGAGGTTGCTGAGCTGATGGAATAAAGACCTTAAGTTCCAGATGGCCATTCAGCTTGCTCCTGCAGAAGGAGAGTGTTCTGGGTACTGTTACGTCGAAGTGACCTAAACAAGTGAAAAATCAACTTCGAGGAAGGAATGAATTTTCCTCTCAGGTTGCCATGGTTCAGTCCACATTAACTGGCTTCACTGTGATCCAGAACACCGTGGTGGTAGTGACATGTGGCCCAAACAGCTCACTTCAAGGCAGACTGGAATCCTATCATGAGGAAGAGCCTGGGAACAAAGTGATAACCCTCTAAGGCATGCCTCTGCTTCCCTGCTTCCTCCATCAAGGACCCATGGCCTAAAATTTCCAGGACCTCCACAAACATTGTGGACACACTTCATATCTAAACCATAGAGAGGCTGCTTCAGGGTGAAGGTACGGCAGAGTCGGAGGAGTCTACTGGAAGGAGCTGGGTTGCTGAGACTCCTTAGCCCCTGGATACAGCAGTGTCTTCAGGAAGCTCACACATTTTAGCTTCAGGTGACAGCAAGTTCTGTCGCTTTCCGTGCTCCTCTTCTTATGGTTCTTTTGAATTCAATTTAAGTAAGGCTTCTGAAACTCGCACCCCCGCAACCCCACCACGACTTAGTGTCCCTGCATTTGGAACCGCTTGAACACGATGGATTACGTTGCATTGAGAAGCTAAATAAAGAACATGATATCAGGAGAATGGAGAACATAATCTCAGGAGAGATGGGATCAGAAGTAAGAGATATGTTCTTTGGATAGACGCAAGCTCCATTCCCTTTCTCTGTCCAAACGGGAGCCCAAAAGAGAGGGAAAAGCCATTCCTACAGGGTCCAGCATGGTCCTTGTGACCAGCCCTCTACAATCAGATACAACATCCAGAAAAATGATACAGATCCCTATAGGCAAGGTTACCTTGGCAAAATGTTTCCATTCCACTCTATCTTCATTCCACGCCCCACAAAGCTGGCACACTAGGAACAAGTAAGTATGTTTCAAAGCTGTAACTTTCTGAAAAGTTTATGTTTATCCAGCATGGTAGACTGAGGTGCTTTATGTGAATTACCTTAACCACCTCCTCGTCTACAGGAAGAAAAACCCACCCCAACCCACTTGAAGGTAAGAGAAATATCTTACTTGCATTTTAATTCCTATTCTATTAGGCAGAAGACCAGGAAGCAAGCAAGTGCCTCCTGTAATCAATTCCTGCCAAAGCCACGGCAGACATATTTCATCTTCTGAATGGACCCTCAAGGGCTGAATTTGCAAAGAGAGCATCCTAAGCCATTAAGCCAATAAATGAACCTATTTTCAAAGGACCCATTTAAGCAGTTAGCTCAGTCACTTAGAAGGGATTTGAAAGTATGAAGCTTTGGGTTGAGGGATGGAGGGGATGCAGCTTCGATCACATTTTCTATTCCTACTGAGCTGTCACAAGGGAAGCTGGTGGTGACAGTGAACATACAGTTGCCCCATCCATCCACTTCTATGTCCTTGGCATCCAGGTGCATGAAGAATTACCCACAAACTGCCCCCTCCACTGCAACTTTTGAGCCCACACCAGGGTTGAATGCCTGTCTGCTGCCATCTAGTCAAACTGCAATCAAAAATGAGTATTAAACTTCATCTGACAGAGAGGTAGGAACTAAAGGATTCAATTCCATCCTGATCTTGTGAAAATGGTGCGAAAGCATCTTTCTCTTTACTGTGTTCTAATCTTCCATGTTTTATTATAATGAATTCCACAGTAACTGTGATTCAGTTAAAAATGGAACCTAATCGCTGTCTTTTCTCTCAGGGCTTATAAGCAAAAGCAAGATTTCTTTGCCAGATTTCTCTTGGCTCACACTTCAAATCTGTCTCCTAAGGACCAAGGATGACTCTGGGGTTTTATCATTTGTATGATTGCCACACAAAGGTCACATCTAATGCTCATGTTTCTCAACAGAAATCATCCGCATTCATCTCTGCTTCTCAACAGCTTTGCCGTGAGGAGTCCCACCGAAAGCAGCTCTGACAAAGAGACTCTTAAAGGACAATGGAGAGGCTCATAGTTAAGTCAGTGTGGGGCCATTCCATGCTGCATCCTCCCATCCATGATTCATTATGTGTGACCTCAAAGGTTAAAGGCTTATGAAGGTTTGCATCTGGAACATCACCCATCACCCAAGCATTCATGTGGCTCCAATGGATCTGCTTCTCAGCGTGGTGGCACTTCTGTGTGGAGACTTTCAGAAACGAGGCCTGCTTGGAGAAAGTGGGTCATGGAAGGCGTGGGCTGAAGAGTAGATGCTGTCTCCAGCCCCCTTTCCTGCCCGCCTTCCCAGCTCCCTCAAGATCAGCAACTCTGCTCTCCATGACTCACTCCCGGCTCTGATGTCCTACCCTGCCTCAGTACAGCTGGAAAAAAGAGTAAAGCCAGTTGATCATCAGCTTACACCTGTGAAACCATGAGCCACAATAAACCATTTTCTCCTTAAACTAATTGTCATCAAGTATTTTGTTAATGCCCAAAGAAGACTGAGTGATACAATGTTCTTCAAAGTCCTTCAGGAAGCCAGTCCTACAAACCATGCATCATCAGGTTTTTAGAAGGCATAAGTAGAAGGAGAGATGGCTCAGTGGTTCAGAGCTCTCGCTGTTCTTCCAGAAGACCCAAGCTCAATTCTTAGCAGCAACATGTTGGGCAGAATTGTTCACAACTCCGGTCTCAGGATATCCACCACCTTCTAGCTTCCGCTGGCACATGCTGCACATGCTAGAGACATACATGAAGGTGACGCTCCCATTCACACAACATAAAAATAAGTAAACCTATTTTTAAAATCATTAACAGTTACAAGGCAGCTACCAAAAGGGTAGGTTTCCCAATTCTTTCTTCTCCTCTGTCTTCAGCTTTTATTTATGGAAAGTTTTGGACACGTATACATTGTATTTTGGTCATAGTCACCTTCACTCCTTCCCTGAAATTCCTCTTGGACCCATCCCAACCCCTTTATTTTCCTCTCAGCTTCGTATCCTCTTTTAAAAGAATCAGCCACTGAATCCAATTACTGTTGCCCATATGTACATGGATGGACTGAGTCACGGGCAGCCTACCAAAGGGGCACTTTCCACCAAGAAAAGTGGTTCTCCCTCCTTCAGAAACCATCAACTCCCCTGAGCTCCCCGGGTAGTGTGAACATCAGGATCCCCTCCCCTCTCCATGCTGAAATTTTCAACAGGCTTGTATTGGTGGGAGTTCATGTGTATCACAGGCACATCACATCCCTAGACGAGCCGTTCACACCACTCTTCTCCATCTTCTAGTTCTTATAGTCTTTCTGTCTCTTTCCCAAAATGCTTCCTGAGTGTTGGAATGTAGAAGTTCATCTAGACATCCTGCTAAGGTTATATTGACTGGTGAGGTCATAGTCATTTTGGTTTGAGTAAGCATACTCTAAGATGGCCAGACAATGATGACATTACCTGTTGACATGCTTCTGAGAGGATGTCACCATCATTAAGCAATATACTAAATTATGTTGCGACTTTAAAACTGCAGCTGCATACCTGGCTTCAGCGTTCGCTCTCAACCACCAGTGTGTGAAATATCATTGGATATAATCTGCATTAACTATGTTGTCCTTTTCTAGTTCTCACCAAACCGTGAAAGGACTGTGTATTTCTAAAATAATTAACATCCAGAAAGTATACTTAGATGTCTAGGGGACTTTTATATAACAGCACAAACCGCCATATGAAGCAGAGAAGACTCAATCTCCCTGCTGCTTGTCTACAAATGTCAAACAACCAAATTCTTGTTTTGATTGATTTTTCAAATGGTACTGAATGAGTGGATTGACAGTCCTTATGTAACAAACATACTACTTAATCTTTCTCTTTCCAAAATGGATCTCTGTGTTCAGCATCAAATTGTATTGTCGCTAATTATGACGATACCCACACTATGAATATTCCCCACTGTGAAATGTGTTACTTTCCTGTATTAAGAGGCATCTGTGTTTATTAGGTTTTTTTTAGTATGGAGCCTGTACTGCCGGAAAAAAAAAAACAACTCAGACATGGTTTTGGCCTTTGAAATGTTTGAAAGAGAGCAACCTTTATTTGTAGTTGGTGTGAACTCAAGAAAGGATGGAGCAAGAGGGCTTCAGGGAGATGACAGGTTTGACCTGAGTCTAGACTTCAAGGGAAGAATTAAAGGCACTAGGAGGAAGGGGACCATGTAAGAACACCACAGAGTGTCAGCACTGTGCTGTCACTGGCCTTGGTCAAGGCGTCGCAGCTGTAGCAAGGCCCTTGGTCTGGTCAATAAGGTCGGAGCCAACTTGCAACAGTCATGGGTGTTTAGATCCAGTGCCTGAACCTTACTAAGGGTGTGTGGAGAGTTTCAATGTCTCACCTGTACCCTGGGAGCCTATCCCAGAGTAGCTGAGAGCTGAAACTCAAACCCCAGAGCTGCTGCTTCCTGGCACAGTATTTAATGCTTTGTCTACACATTCATGTCTGTGTGGTCCCTTAAATGTCTAAGGGTATTTTATGTAACAGCGGAGACTACCGTGTGGTGCAGAGGAAATTCAATTTGCTTATTGTTTTGTCTCCAAATGTCAAGCAACCACACACCTGGTTTGATTAATGCAGAATACAATAGCTCTGTTCTGCCAGGGCTGAAGTGAGAATTAGGGGAGTTATTCATTCAAATACAAATATTTATCAAGCATGTACTATTTCCTAGGCTTTCTTCTGAGTTCCAGTGACAGCTCTGACAGCAATAGGATGAACTCTGAGGAGGGCCCCATCCTAATGGGGGAGGCAGACAGGACATCCGATAGATGAGGCTTATCAATTATGACAAGCACTGCAAAGAAAATGTAAATATGGAAAGGTAGTTTGAAACAAAGAAAAAGTAAATACAAGGAGATTTGAAACAAAAGGATATGACAAAAGGCTTAAGAAGAATTCACTGAAAGTGACTTTCAAGTAAAGACTAGAAATGCATATCAGTATATAAAAATTACAATACCAGTTCTGAACACACTCTTTTCGGATGAGAAACTTACAGAAAGGTCCTGGGGCAGAAGAGTGGCTAAGGTCTTTAAAGTAGAGTGAGAAAACCCAGCGTGGCTGGGCAAGGTGAGAGGTAGGTTCATATAGGTTATAGTAGGTTTGTGGTCGGGAGCCTGTAGGTGAGGACTATGTAGGACCCTTGAAGTTTATAACAAAGACTTATGATATTGGAAGCTACTGAAGAATTTCAAAAGAATATGTAATAAGCTTTTCTTTAAAGTGGTATATTTTATGCTACAAAATCGTAGATATAGATGATCTAGATATAAATGATATACATATACAGATACACATATCAACCCAAGACTAGAGCTTTGGTAAGGCCTCAAAAGATATTAGCTATTATTATTATTTTCTTTGCTGTTAGCATTACAATATACAGGAAAAAGCAAAAGCCCTGGTGTTAGCTGGGATCAATAGGATAATAGAGAATAAGGCTTTTTCCTATAACTGTTTTCATAATATGGTGTGTGCGACTGTGACAATGGTCCCCTCAACTAGAAGGCAGTATCAGACAGATCAACAATCAGCTGTGCCTTCCTCAGTGATTGGGCCCCCTGACTTGGGGAGCTGATTACCTATGCAAATGTTAAGCTATTGTCAAGTTGTAGCATAGGGATCTAGTAAAAGTATACAAGCAAGAGTTGGCACAAAAACACTTTATGAAAGTTCTAGAGGCTGTTGGATGCCACATTGGGTCCTTACCAGGGTAGTTGATGACACCCTGTCACTAAGACCCCCAACACTCAAAATCCCTCCTGGAAGATGGGGAATGGTGGCTTCTAGTGTATGCTGGAAGCTGATTTTTCTTGCTCTATTCTCAGAAACTAATAAGCATATATATAACAATGTAAGAACAATACTAACTATAATACAGGAGAGGATGTATCCCAGTCACTCATCTTCCCACACAGTCTGTGCAAACATACATTATGAAAAGCTTCCTGGAGATAACTTATGTAATAGCTATAAAAAAACTCCACCCTTTTACGTAGTAATTTCATCTTTTCATCTTTTAATAGTATGCAATTACATATTTTTTTAAAAGAAAGTAACTTGAAACATCTACTTTGCTCCTCAACAACTTGAAATACAGGGGTACAGCTCTGTGTCCTTCCAAGGTTGCCTCAAAGCTGTGCTCATTCTGGACACGACATCCATTGAGTATAGCCAAGTAGTGGGCGAGTGTTACCAGGGGAAAATTGAAGCCACTCAAGAACGAGTGTTACCCAAAATGACAATGGTGGTAGGAAGCTTCCGAGCTGAATAAATGCATGGCTTTTGGCTGCGTTTTTTTCAAGTCAAGCCCACATCTCTCTTTTCTCTTTCCATAATTACAGTTCCTGGGTCACATTGGGAAAACATGTTCCAGGCAATAGGAGCCTTTTTTCCTATGCAAGTTTTTCCAAAACATGCTTTGTACCCTGTTAATTGATATGAACAGGTGTTATTAGAAAATGTTTCACAATTGATTACTTGGGGTGATGGGGTGGAATTTATCTAAGTATCTTGGGTGCAAAGTTTCTCAGAACATTGATTTCATAATTGATACTATATATTTTATATTACATATAAAGTTATATATTAGGAAGCAGAGTGAATCAACATAGGCAGAAGAATGGCCCAGACAGATTATAATATCAAGATTGGGTGGGTATCTTTTTAACTTATTAAGTTTCTACCAGCCAAGAATAAGGAACATATAACTTTGGAAATTTCTAGATTGGCAACAGAGATTTCTAGATTGGGCCTTGTCAAGACAGGAAAGTCCCTTTTCAAGTCTGCCTTTTCTTAGAATTACTTCAGGATGGTTACTTGAATTGATATACTGGCCACTGAAGAACCCCATTTAGACGAATTCGTGGTAGGAGAAAGAACCAACAACTATGAAGAATGCTGCACTCACGATCTTCCGCCCCTTCTGAAAACAACTAATGTGCCCGTTGCCAGAAGATACACGTGTTTAGACAGCAAAGCCATACAAGCTGTCACTCAAGAGAAGCCTGGAGAATTCTCAAGAGGGTTTTCAATGCCCAGGCAGATGTGTATCTGGAGCACAATTCCACATTCCATTCTTACCCTAAACACTATCTTGAGGGTAAGGGACCCATATTTGAGAGGACTGCAGAGTTCACCTTGTGTTGTCAACAGTAAATATGTCAATCACACACAGAAAATGCCTGACAGCTTCTTCTTCACGTTTGCATTCCATCTAAAATAGCTACCCACAGCTGCCTTTGGGTAGGATGACAGGCTCAGGAGTCAAAAGAGAAGCCTGTCCCGAGGACATAGTCACTTGCTCTTCATTTGTCACCTTGAGCAAGGTATGTCTAGCCTTTACTACATGGAGACCTTGAACCTCAGAGATCTGTTTCTGTGATCCTGAGTCATGGGGGAAGATACATCAGCTCGGCCCAAGACAGCAACACTTAGCACTCCCTGGCTCTCCCAGCCCTATTGCCAACCTTAGGCAAGAAAAGCTACTCAGAGGGTTCTTACCGGATGATGAACCATCAGGTGTCTGCAGAATTAAGTGCCCACAGTTAACAGATAGGGTTTGGGTTTACAGCTAGAGTTGACAAGCTAATTCCTATGATAAACTACATCACGTCAAGGTAAGGTTTTAGGGAGGTAGAGTGGAACATGCCTGCAGTAGATCACTCAGATTTGACCTTTTACTGCGCCCCCCATGATCTTTCTCCTCCTCAGGCATGTTTACTTAATCTGCCTGAGTTTCAGATGCTTCCCTTGAAAGAAAAAAACTGCTTTATTTTTTATTCAATTTGCTCCCATTCATAAAGCCCAGACCAATATACTGAATATTTTGAACGTGAATAAAGTCCAAGCATGGTGCTTTCTCCAAAGCTGGAAGATTCTATTTCTGAGCCAAGAGGTAGATGGAAGATGCTCCCTTTCTCCTTTGGATGTTTTCTCTAATTCTCCATTTCTCCCTCTTTTCTCATGTACACTCGTCAACAAAATGCATGGTTCTCTAGGGAGAAAATTGAATTTCCATCTCCTTGTGTGTCTGAAATATGTTTGCAAACTGCACAGAATGGGTAGGAAAGGATGTTGTAGGTTAGGTACCAAGCCATTGCTAAATCTGGCCTGCCTGGATCCTTTCATCCTTTTGCAGAGGTTAAGTGTTGATTGGGTATCACAGCTAAGGTATGTGTTTTAGTTTAATAAGTTGCCCTTGGGGATCTATTTTCAGGAATCTCATTTATCTCATCCTAAGGAACAATTCCATCCTATGAAACAAATGGTTGTAAACAGAATCCATCCATGACCAGAGGGCCTGATCAATAACCCAGTATTAGCTGTGGAGTCAGTGATGGATCCCACCTACATGAGGGTTATGTAACATCTCCACAGGAGTCCTTATACCTATGCATGTCTAATAGGGTGACATAGGGACCAGGAGGGACTCTCAAACAAATGGATATACTTTCTGTGTAGAATTCTTTGGATCTCACAAGAAAGTCAGCTAAGTTATCTCCACTGTGAGGAGAAAGTAAGGTCTGGTAGAGACTAAGCAGAGAATCTGAACACGCAGAAGATGTCGAGAAAGCTAGAGTCAAGAGCCATTGATGTTTTCGTAAAGATCCAATCTTCCAATGAGTACAAAATCATAGCCAATTTCATAGACTTTGGGATTGAGAAAGGAAAAGGATCCCAGTGAATGCCCAGACTGAATATAATTCTAAAAGGCCTTTGGCATTAACATCGTCTCTGCTCCGGAGGAGTGACTTCCAATAATAAGACACTTTAGACAAGGACAATTTGGTGCTAATAATAATGACCGCCATTTATTCAGAATCTCTAGGCATTGTTTCAAGCTCTTGAAATAAATGAATTCTGTTAATGCTCACAGTTCTACGAAGCAGATTTTTATTATCTGAGAACCAAACCCATGCCCTTTGGAAGATAAGTGTGAGCCTGAGACTTTAATGGCTGAGCTATCTCTCCAGCTCAGATTTTTATCATCGGTACAGGTCAATATTCTGAAGCACAATGAGGCTACATATCTGACGTCACAGCAGTAAAGAGCAGAGCTAGGCCTGGAACCCAAAAAGCCTGTCAGCAGAGCCTATGATCTTAGCCTTTATGTTTGGCTATGCTAGATAAATATGTAGCACGAATTCTTATTTGTGCTAATAATAAAACCCCAGAGTCAGATATAGAGGCTAATGCTGAAGATCAGATAAGCACAGTGGCCAGTCACTAGAGAGTTCTTTTACCTCTACCAATGCTCAGACCAAAGTGGCAATCCTATCCTCAGACTGCATCTCCTGACTGCATCTGTCTCCACCAAATCTCAGACTGCACTGAGCTCCTGTCTCCTCTCGCTTTATATTCCTCTCTCTTCAGGGGCCCCATCACCCCTGTCTCCACCTTCCTAGTGCTGGGATTAAAGGACTGGAATCCCAAGAGCTGGGATCACCTTCATGAGAGCTCTGTTGCTCTTTTAGACAGATTAAATCCCCTGTAGCCCAGGGTGGCCTTGAACTAACATAGATCCCTTTGCCTCTGTCTCCCAAGTCCTGGAATTAAAGGTGTGTGCTACCACTCCCTGGCCTTAACTTTGAATTCTGATCTTCAGGGAAGCTTTATTTGTTAAAACACAAACAAAATATTACTACATAAATACCATTGCATTCTTGCCAAAATCTGAAAACTCTTAAATTAAGTCATATTTATAACTAAACCTGCAGATTACAACATTTAAAAAGCAATACATTGATTGATTGACTGATTGTATATATGTGTATGTACATTTGTGGATGCATGTATATATGTATGTGTTTGGATGTGTGTTTGCCACAATGTGTTTACATGTGTAGGTCAAAAAGACAACATGTAAGTGTTGGCTCTCTTCTTCTGCCATGTAGGGACCAGGGATTGAACTTGGGTTATCAGGTTTGACAGAAAGTAGTTTTATATGCTAAATCATCCTGCTATCACCAGATTAAAACTTTTATCATTCATAGATTCATGTGACATTTGTGCCCTGTGACAAAGACTTACCTGAGCTTCCAAAAAGACCCTATGTTTCTTCAAAAGAGGTCCTTCATATACATATATGCTATGGGCAGACCAAATGCCTTGCATTTGTTCACTATCCATTTGGCAAATGTATAGAGTAGCTACAGTGAAGAATTAGCTCATGCCATCAGCAGCCACGCAAATAGGAAGACTCCAGTTTTTCACTCAGCCACTGAAGTATAATTAATTGTCTACAGTGTCTGCCTCTTTCAGTAGACCTACAGGTTGTATGAGCACAGGGATTGCGTATTTATATTTTGATTTAGACCAAGTGAAAATCAAAACACCTGGGACACAGCTGAATGCAATAAGTTTTTGGTAAGTAGATAAATGAGGTTTATAGACCCTCATAGCTCCCTGTGGAGAGAGCTGAATTCAGTGCCAAGAGTTATCTGATGAGTGTTGCTTGGGTCACCAGGTTTCTGCTGTGATCTCATTCTGACTATGGGAGGGATTTGTTAAGTCAACCCGTGTTCACCGAGATGATATGGTTTTTCTTAAGCAAAAGAAAGCATCTGTGGCAGACTAGAGCTGGGGAAACTGCGGAGATGCCCTGGGAACCAAGGGCCTGAGAGACAAATGAAGTCACCAAGTATCCTCCATTGAGAATTCTCTGCCTCAAGCAGAGGGCTGCAGCTCAGGATGTTGACTGGGGGCACTGAGAAGTGATGGAAGCTGAAGTTGGAAAGAAATAGCAGGATTCCTCTATGGAAGCTCTTGAACCAGGGGAAAGAAGTAAGTGACTCAGAATCTCTTTCAAAAAGAAAGATGAATGAAAGAAAACAACAAAATTTCAGGGGACCTTTGTGTAGAAAGTTCTGAAATAAGGTGGGATCTTTTAACTAATGGCATCCTAAAAGCTTGACCACATAAGACAAAGACAATTTTGGTTTTGTTTTGTTTTGGGGGGGTGTTTATTTTAGTTTTGAGATGGGGGTCTCATCTATTCCAGGCTGTCCTGAGACTGCTAGACTTCTGAGACTGAGTCCTCCTGCTTCAGCCCCCCCCAAGTGCTGGAGTTAAAGGTGTGCACCATCACACCTTGTTGGGAAGAAGATTTTGATCCAAAGAGGGGCCAGGAATGACACCTTCCCAGTAATAATGGCAGCTCTAATAGACATTGAAGATCTGAGAATTAAATTTGACAGTTTTTCATAAAGACACCGTGTGGTCCCCAATATTCAGTGATTCTCGGTGCTCATGTCACAGCTCCCACGGCTGTGGTATAGGATACAGATGTGGTATAGGATACAGATGTCTTAAATGTTCTCTATTGAGAAAAGTGCCTGGATGCCCCAACATAACTGGAAATCACAACTGTAGAAGGGATTCTGGATCAGAAATCAGGATACCCGGATTCACATCCCAGATCTGCCACTCGGTGGTCACGTGGACTTGATAAGTCATTGCATCTCTAAACTCTCAGCCGCCTGGGGTATAAAATGCATGAACACCAATTCCTAACCAAATGCAATAACATGTGAATCCTTTTGAAGTGAACACAGAGTAAAGCCATGTGAACAGAGTAATGAAGATTTGTCATAAAACCTTACACCTTACCCATTTTACATATTCATCTCCAATGCTCAGACTCTCACACATTTTGATTGTGCCTTGACAAAAAGCTTTTGATTAAGGCTGAATGAATTATAAGAATGTAGCCCTAATGTAATAGGGTTGGCGACTTTATGAAAAGGGAGAAAGATCATTCCCTCTCTCCACACACTGAAGAAAAGCCTTGCAAGGCATCGCAGTGAGAGACCTTCCAGGTACAAGGAACCTGGCCATGTGGGTCTTCAACTTTGGACTTTGTAGATCTACAAGAAAATAAATTTCTGTTAACTTAAATCTGTAGTTTATGGTATTTTGTTGTGGCAATCTGAGAAGACTAAGACATCTATATATGTTAATTTATTTTGCACTGTATTCCACATGAATGAGGGTTTTGTTCTTTTTTAACATGTATTAGTTATATCAAATAATAGGTTTAATTGTGGCATTTTCATACAAGCATGCAGTATACTATTTTTCCATGGTTCCTTTTATATTTTTACATTTGATATAAGGCATTCAGAAACAAAAGCTGCTATGAGTACCAGCAGGGACCCATTCTTGTCCCTTGTCAGAATTCTTTGTGGGAGCAAATGTTTAGAATTAAACATAAAGGAAGGCGAAATGTTTAGAATTAAAAAGCGAGGAAGAGGGATAGGAAGATGGCTCATCAGGGGAACTGCTTGCTGGGAAAGCATAAAGAACAGAATTTGTATCCCTAAAACCCCCTTAGAAGCTGGTGGATGTGGAAGCTTGCCAATAATGCCAGCACAAGAAAGGTGGGGATGTGGAATTGTTGACACAAGATGATAACCTGGAATAGGCAAAACAGCAAGCTCTGGGTTCAGAAAGAGACCTTGACACTTGAAGAGTGAATGAGAAAGCTACTTGTCATCAACCGCAGCCTCCACATGCACTCAAATATATGTGCACGCACATGTGGGCCCACACATATTAAAACACAAACACACTTATAAACATTTTAAACAGCAGAAAAGGTCCTCAGAAACACAGTGAGACTTTTTACTTTAAGAGCTTATTTTCTTTTTAATTGTGTGTGTGTGTATTCATATGTGTGCAAATGTCATAGAGGCCAGAATAAAGTGTCTTATCTCCTGAAGTGACATATAGGCAGTTGTGAGGCACCAGACATAGGAGCTGGGAACTGAACTTGGGTCTTCTGGAGAAGCAACAAGCTCTCTTAACTGCAGAGTCATCTTTGCAGCCTCCAGGTGAGGACTTCTAAACGGCACCAAGAGGCTGGAAGAGGTCACATGATGTCAAGAAGTCATTTGAATGTTGGGTCTGCATTAATTCTTTGGTCTATTCATTGTATCAGATTATTGGTTCATTCCTTGATTCAACAGATAGATAGCATTTATAATAGTAACAGAGAAGTTCATAGAGTTTAAAATATAAAGGAAAAGACAAACTGTAAACTGTTAATTGCATAATTCTTTTTGCTTAAAGATAATTAACATAATAGCTATGAAAGAAGTATCCAAGAGTCTGACACTGTCCTTATCTAATACAGCATAAGACAGAAAAGTCTCCCCTAAAAGCTCGTCTGGCAGTTGGAAATCTGGAAAGGTGATGAAAATGTAAGGAAAAGGAGAACATTTATCCTCAGGAAGGGGTCCAGGTGTGGTACGGGAGAGCAGGAAGACCACATGGTGGGGTAACAAGAACGACAAATGCAGCTGGAGTGGGAGGCGCAACAGGGAGCCTACTGCTGGAGAGAAAGGGGCCAAGGTCAGGTAATTTATGAGCTCATGAGCATTTGAGAGACACATATGCTTTCAGAGTCAAGGGAAATCTCTGGTGCCTCATCTAAGAGGCTGTAAGTTGGGAGCAGGATGACTTTCTCTTCCCCCTTTAGCATCCTTGTCCTGTCAGGGCTTCACTTTCCCAAACAACCTACTCCTGCTTAGAGGAGAACAGAAGGTTCTACCATCTGCATTTAATGATGTCATGGGCTTGTCCAGCCAGTTTTAGTTGAGGGATTGTCATTCTTTTTGGAACACAGTTAAATATTTAAAGGCAGAGCACTGGGCAGCTATCAACAAGGACCAGAGATAAGCAATTAGTTAATGACTGCAAAGTGTTTTATGGATGGAAAGGATAATGGAAAATAGAATTAAAATGATCTGCATTGACAATGGCAGTTGATGGAGGTGCTGGGCAAAATTTTCTACCGTACTGTGTTGTGGAATAATCTTTTTTTTTTGTACACTGTGAAGATTTGTCGCTCAGATTGGGTTAATAAAAAGCTGAATGGCCAATAGCTAGGCAGATTTTCAGGGCAGAGAGGATGTTGGGTACCAGAAGGGCAGAGACACAGAGAGTCAACAGCCAGATGGGGAGGAAGTGGCATGGGCAGTAAGCATACAGTAAAGATAATAAAACCATGGGGCAGAAAGTAATTTAATAAAAATGGGTAGATTTAAGTTGTAAAGGCTAGGTAGTAACAAGTCCAAGCTATTGGCTGAGCTTTCATAAATAATAATAAATCTTTATGTGGTTATTTGGGAGCTGGCAGGGGGGACAAAAAAATCAGTCTACATTACTGGTCTTCCTCATCAGATTGGCTGGTCTTGGTGTCATAGATAAGCACAGGCCATTCTAGCAAGAAAATCTACACAGAACCTGTTTCCTGTGTTTCCTTTAATCTCATATGTTGTCCGTTGGAGAACTATCAGAGTGGACCTCCACTCCATTTGGGCACAGTCATTAGAAATTATGTAACTTGCCTGGCTTCTCACTGTCTTTTCCTATAGAGCAGAAGATACTAAGTCCCAACACAACCAGATGACAACCACATAAACATTGCTCATTTTAGTTAATTGCTGTTAATTAATTAAGCCAAACCTTCAGTTGTTCAAAAGCTTATCCATTCAAAGGCTCATTAAATAAATAAATTGAATGTCCTTTACTAAAAGACATCCTAGACCTGGAGGCATAACAGTAAAGAGGATTGAATTCTTGACCTCAAGACAGAACTGCAAACCATAGGGTAAGCATCATGTAGTCCATAGTAAGTTCTATAGGAATGGAGAATTACCCCTAGTGTATCCATTGCTTCTAAGTTTTCATTATTAAATAATTTTATATTCACAAGAAGTTACAGAAATAATGTTGGTGTGTCTAGTATTCTCCCTATCCTCCCCTCAAAGAAATATATTACATGACTATGGTACGGTGTCATATGTAAGTGTGGTACAGAACATTGGTAGTAAAAGCTACAGAACTTATTTATGCTGCACCATTTTACATGCTTCTGTAGGTCATCTTTATTTTAGTCCATATATAGGTTTGTGTACCTATCATTACTTGAAATGTGGTGTGTGTGTGTGTGTGTGTGTGTGTGTGTGAGAGAGAGAGAGAGAGAGAGAGAGAGAGAGAGAAAGACAGAGAAAGAGAGAGAAAGAGAGAGAGAGAGAAACAGACATTAAAACAGAACAAAATGAGGTGTGTTTGGACTAAAGATGGTATTTTTCTTAGTTAGGGTTTCTCTTGATGTGAAGAGACACCATGACTATGGTAACTCTTATAAGGGAAAAACATTTAATTTGGGTGGCTCCCTTATAGTTCAGAGGTTTAATCCATTATCATTCATCATGCTAAGAAGTAAGGCAAAATACAGGCAGACATAGTGCTGGAGCTGAATCTTTACAACTTGATCCAAAGGCAACAGGAAGTGAACTGAGATATTGGGTGTGGCTTGAGCATATATGAGACCTCAAAGCCCACCTCTACAGTGACACACTTCCTCCAACAAAGCCTCACTCCTAATAGTGCCACTTCCTTTGGGGGGCATTTTCTCTCAAATCACCACAGTATTCTTGTCTCAGCTGAGCTGCTCTAGAAAAGAGGAAGAAAGATGGGCTTTTGAGACCTTGTTACAAGTGTTACCTTATCAACTTGTGTTTGTCCCACAGATCTTTAATTTCATCTACACAACAAATCCTATTCCTGGGTGGTTGAAGGGGCTCAGTCTTAGTGTGGGGTGTTTTGTTTTCTAGATACTCAGATACTCAGTAATGATCATGAAAAAGCCAGTGAGTGGTACTGGAACATTCAGCACTGAAGGAACAGAACAAGTTGTTTTCATTCTTTGTTACTTTTGAGGAATACCCCAATGTAAGTTCTTTGCTGATTAGAATCATTTATTCCATGGGTACATTTATATTTCCAATAAACACCGTGTTACCAACTGCAAGATATCCAATATATGTTGACTGATGTCTCTGACTTCTCAGTGATTCTTGACTAAAACAATGTTGACTGAGGTTTCTGTCCTGCCCAGTTCCTGCAGCCATTAAGTCCCAAAGAAATCACACAGAGGTCTATATTAATGATAAACTGATTGGCCCATTAGCTCAGGCTTCTTTTTAACTCTTATAACTTGCATTAGCCCATTATTCCTATCTGTGTTAGCCACATAGCTCAGTACCTTTTTCAGCAGGGCAATCACATTTCCTTCTTCTGTGGTTGGGACAGGACTGCAGAGGGAGCTTCCGTCTTCCCAGAATTCTCCTGTTCTCATTGACCCACCTCTACTTCCTGTCTGGTTGTCCTGCCTATATACTTCCTGCCTGGCTACTGGTCAATCAGCATTTATTTAAAACATAATTGACAGAATATAGACAATTGTCCTTCACCAAAACAAGACTCAGTTTTTCTCACTAAGCTGAAGACAGAAAGTTATACAAGATGAATAATAGAGCAATGAGCTTTGCTGTGAATCTATTCTTAAAAACAAAGCAGAGAATAGACTATTATATTACTACATAGAATTCTATACTCTTCTCTAAGTATATATTATTATTCACTTTCTCTCTCCCCACCATATTCTGTGTGTGGGAACATGTATGAGAAAGTGTCTTTGCCTGTGTGTGTGCACATGCAGAATCCCAAGGCTGAGGCCAGGAATCATCTCCCATCACTCATCCACATTATTGATTGGGGCAGGGTCTCTCGGGCAAACCCAGCGCTCACCAATAAGGTCAGTTTCCCTATCGAGCTTGCCTGTCTCTGTCTTCCTAGACTGGAATTACAAGCAGGCCTCCATGCCTGCCTAGCATTTAAATGGATTCTGGGGGATCTAAATTCTGGTCCTCATGTTTGTATGAGAATCTCTTAATTGCTGCTCCATCTCCCCATACCCCATTATTCCAAATAGTACTCACCTCCCTAATGTTGCCCAGGGAGGAAATTTTCAGTGAAAGACACTTCTTTGCAACACTCACCTGTAGCACTTAGTGTTCTGTTCATTATGCCTCCCTTCATGAAAAGGCTCAATGAGGTTTGATACATTTTTGCCTTTATCTGCCATTTACATCCCAGTAGAAAATAACGAAAACTTGGTTCCTAAACACAGCTAAAAATCAGGTTGAAAAACTGGAAAATGTCTGACTAATGGATCAAAAATGGATGAGCAGGAAACCAAACCCTGCCTATGTAAGACAAGAACCACTCTATACAACTCCATAAATTGTTCTAGACGGTCAAAAGAACTATTCTTGTGAAGGCTTGATTTTGATGGGTTTCTCATAAACCACTCATCAATAAGTTAAAACATCTATGCACAATAGAATATGATGAAATTATTGCATAAACACCCACAATCCTTCATCTATCCCAGAGCCTGAGCCCTTCGCTTGCCTATTTTGTTTGTTTCTGATTTTTCAAGATACCTTTACTGTATGACCCAAACATGCCTTGAACTCCCTGTCATCTTCTTCCCCGTGTGCTGAAATTACGGTTATACACCATCATGGTTGGCTTACATGTGATTTTGAAGCTTTTTCTATGTCCTTCAATCTGGGTTGCTGTCATGATTTGCTGTGGCGAGGAAAACATGAGAAAAGTCAAAGCCTCCCCATTCTGCCCTGTAGCCTCTCTGAACAAGTGCTTCCCCTTGCTCTCTTAGACCCTGTCTTCCCATGAGAACAATCCAGGATTAACCTATTGAAGAACAAGAAGTCACGGAGAGCAAACCAAGACATGTGAGCCATGGCCACCATCAAAGCCAACCCTTGGAAGACCTGCCAACAGACCACAAATACATTTTGAGCCCAGATAAAGGAACCACACCTGACCCAGATTATCAACATCTCTTCACTCTCCCAGAGAAGGATAAGCAAAATGGAACTCTTATTACTACATCGAGATCTGTGCCTGCTTTTCTACAACACCACAGTGGCAATAGCCAACACAGCGAGACTCTTAATCCCTTTCCTATCAGTATTTCATTTTCTCTGCCTAGATACAGGGACTCTGAAGCTTTATTTGAGTTAGGCTGGATTTCTGCCTGGTGAGAGCAAGCGACACCCTTCTGGTAGAAAGACAGTGATGTGTTTTGCTCTTGTGTACAATACAGCCCACAAATCTCTTGTAGGCTGCTCTGTGGCAATGCTGGAGGCCAGACGCTGGCATCATCTTTCAAGCTGAAAGAAGCTAAATCGAACAAACACTAGCTCCTGGGAGCAACCATTTTCCATCCAGTCCCTAGGAAGAGTAAGAGCTGAGGCGAGAACTTCAGCCCCTGAGTTTCGAGTTTGACAGGCCGGTACCACAGTCTTTCCACATGCAGATATGCGTTACAAATATTTATAGGCAAGGGAAAATCATCTCGGTGCTGCCTGAATTGTGATATTCTCTATCGTCAGTAGATGTCATGTAACTCCATAGTTTCTCTGACCCCGATGGATTTTTTTTTTCTTAAAAATTGCTTCAAACAGAATATTGATCTTCCTGGATTTCTTTTCAAAGGCTGAAATTTTCTGCCCTAGAATAGGAAAGAAAGTATCATGAGGATCTATTAACAAGCATTTCACCAACTGATTCTCACTCATGCTTTATGGCTAAATCTAGCAGGTCAACTAGCCTTGGTTATTCGAGTTTGCGGTTCAAAATGCAAAGTCATCAATAACATTGACAAGAGCTTGTGTTCATTACCCATCCTCACCAGAATGTAATACAAGGCTTTCATTTCTAAGCAAACTACAAATACAACTCAATCGTGCCATTGCTGTGCACCAGCTGACTCAAGGCCAGCTTTAACCAATCAATAGAAACACTGAACTCCCTCTCCTGTGGAAACAGAGGCCAAGGATCCAGAATTAGCTAATCAGTAAACCTGAAAAGGCTTATTTGTATAAAGAAACTAAAATTTGTTATAAATCTGCCTACTTGAAGGCTCATGCTGTTCTATGTAGACTACAATACACACACATACACACATGCACACACCGCAGTATTCAACTTTACACTCAGTAATATATATTGGACCTACTCAGAACCTTCTAGAAGTGGGTACCCTTCCATTCAGTCTATATTTTTTTTTTAGAAATTTGGAATGAGTTGAACACAGAAATAAGAATAAAAGAGCTAGTTATTGGCAGCTCTCAGGAGGAAGATGCCGTGAGGCAGAGGGTTCAAGGCTACTCTGGCCTTTGTAACAACGCCCTGCTAAATCAAAATATAATGATGATAATAATAAATAAGTAAAAACTTAAAAACTAATTTTAGTAGAGTCATATTCAATATAGCAATTAAAACTGGTTAGATTAGACTCCAACTGACAAGACAGTATATCCCCTGTGTCCTTACTCAGTACGGAGACTGTATTCACTGACATGGTATTTATTGAGCATGGGGACTCACACCATTTGGTTATTAAGTATTTTTTCACTCTGTGTGCACCTCATCTAAGTGGTGACTGTTAATGCATCACAGTGAAGGTCCAGTTACAACGGGGTAGCAATTATCATTAGGCTTTAAGTCCCTTAAGGTCAAGGATCGCATTTTTCTGTTTCACTGCTATTGACTTGGCGCCTGGAGAGACAGTTTCCTCTACAGTGAACACACAACACCTAGTTGTTGAATGAATGCATAAGCAAATTAATTAATTAATGCATCAACAATTGAGCAATTTCAGGGTTATGATGATAATGGCCACTCTGCTCAGATAAGGGGTTTAAAGCTCTCACACGCACAAAAGTTTCCTTAGCCATTCATCTTGCAGAAACTTCTCTCTTTGTAATAGGACTGTTGGCACCTTCCCCAGATCCTTTTACAAGGCCAGTCACCCATCCTCCACCTTTTACGAGTGTCAAACTCCAAAGAAACATGGCCGTGCCAATTTTTTTTTTTTTCTGGAAAACTGCCCTCAGCTGACAAGAGATGCCTTGCCTGTAGATGTCTGGAAGGTTGCAGAGTCCTTTCCTAAGAATAGTCAAGCTTCAATGTCAGGATGAATCAAAACTATGAAAATCCATTCCCTTGCCTTAAGACGGAGCGAAGCTGTAGCGTTCTTTGATTACTAGATTTCCACTTGCGATCAGGAATAGACTGGATTTTAGCTGGGCTCTTATCTGGACTCAGTTTCACTCCCCACCATACACCACATCCTTAATTCTGTATGGGTTTCCCTAAGAACACTAGCTTAGTAAATACACTCCACGGGAATCATGATTTCATTTTGCTATTGCTTAAAACATCCTTCCCAAAGAGAGATGAGTCATCAAAAGTCTCATGTACATGTATATATGGATACATCTTTTATCTAGGACGAACTGGCCTTGGTACAGGTTGACTTTGCTTCCGTGTAATGTCCAGCATCGGAGAGGTACTACATTCTACAAAACCTGTAGAATGGAGTATCAGAAATTGACAACTACTTGTTGAGGGGAAAAATATTCAGATTTTGGTAAAGTAACCAACAGTCTTTATGGTGTGACTATCTCTGATCGTTTGAATGTTATTGTTCCCCTAAGTTCATAAGGGAGTGGCACGGTTAGAAGGTGTAGCTTTGTTGGAGTAGGCATGGCCTTGTTGGAGGAAGTGTGTCACTGTGGAGATGGGATTTGAGATCTTATATATGTGCAAGTCACGCCCAGTATCTTAGACTTTCTGAATTCCTTTAAATAAGTTTTTGGATAGTGTCTTAGTTAGGGTTTCTATTGCAGTGAAGAGACACCATGACCAGGGCACCTCTTATAAAGGAAAGCATTTAATTAAGGTGGCTTACACTTTAGAGGTTCAGTCTCTTATCGTCATGGTCTGACGTGATGATGCGCAGGCAGTCGTGGTGCTAGCGAAATAGCCCAGTGTCCTACATCTTGACTTGCAAGCAACAGGAAGACCTCCATCTTCTATAAATTGGAGAGAATTGTTCTAAAGTCTGAGACCAGGACCTACTTTTAAAAAGCAGAAAACTTTTCCAGGGATTCCAATTCTCAATTTTGACAAAGGCTTCTAGCTGAAAGTCAGGTACTAACAGCAGCAGGATTTGACCTTGATATGGAAAATGACCCGGGAAAGGAACCTCAAGGTGCTGTCAACAAAGGTAAGCTATGAAGCCGGAAGAGGGATAATTTACTGATATGGAACACCTCCCATGACCCAAAAGTTAATATCCTGAGATGAGTCAAGGCACAGCTCCTGCTGCACTCCTGGGATGCCTCCAGTAGATTGAAAACGTAATAGCTGCATTAAGCACAATAGAGATGTCAGGATTTTAGTTGCAGGGTGTAGAGGGAAAGATTAAAATCTCCAAGAAATGAGGATGCAAGAATGATTTCACCTATCTGGTCAGAAGCCTGGGATATGACACCATTACTTTGGAGGGCCCAGGGAGCTATTTGTTTTGGAAGGTGTGGGTGATGGAGTGTGCGGCATTATGAGAAATCCACAGTGAATACCCTCGGTGGACCAGGACGGACAGCAGGCACTGTTGTTATAGAACTGGGTTCCCTGGGAACCATGTGGATAATTAAGAAACAGAGCAGTACATGCCAGGTGGCAGCACCTGACCATCCAAAGGAACATGGCTTATCTTAGTTGGCATCCAGGTTGAAACATCTGTTAAGTCTATTCCCTGGAGCCCCCCATAGCAGCCTGTATTGTCCACTGTTGTAGCAATGACAGACTTGTCTGAAACCAATATCCCTTGTATGCAGAATCTTAGACTTAATGCAACCTTGCGGTTTTCATATACAAAAGGACATTTTTGGGAAAAACACAATCTTTTCCACATTGCATATTATGACAGAGTGGGTTTTGACCAGATAACTGGTGTGGGGGGGGTAGGTTTCAAACAATGAATAATAAGCTATGATGAGCACATACACTTGTACGCAAATGAAAAGACTGGTCACCTCAGACGCTTAAACTATCTCATTCACTTACTTAAATTATCTCATTCACTCACTCAAGTTCAACGTTTTCACATTCGTAAGCACAACCTGGAGTGTCCGTTTGTATAAGGAGGTATGTGCTCAAAAAGCATCTGTATTTTTGAACACTTGATTTCAGACTTCAATTATGGAACAAAAGCTGTATTAGTACAGGTTGTCACGACCGTCCCCAAACCTCCATGGCTTCCCTTATTAACCATAGATCTCAGTTACAGTGCAGGCTGATAGAAAGTATGCCCTGAGAACATTCTGTGCTGGGGATGGGGCCATGGTTCAATGGTGAAAAAGCATTTACTGTTCTTGGTGGAGGACACAAGTTCACTTTCCAGCCCCCCTGGCAGGGGCTCGAACCATCCTTAACTCCAGCTCCATGGGGACCTGCATTCAAGGGCACACATACCCACCCTTAGACACATACACATATAAATTATTAAATACACCATGGTGGGTGTCTCTGTCTAAGTGAAAAAGTTCCAAGAATGTCATTCTGTGCATGATGGAAAGAAAGGAAGGAGAAACAAGATCCCAGGGAACGCCAGCTCTCTGTCTTTCAGCGGGAAATTTCCATTTAAGTGCTGTGTTCTTTAGCACCCCCTGGGAGACTCAGATAGATTCTCACAGGAAGGGACTCTGAGAAAGCAGATCTCTGCTCCTCTCAGAGGAACACATTGTAAGCTCTTTGCCAGTGGCAATGCTAAATGGCAAGCCTGCCACCTCTTTTTGAGACAAACATCATAGCAGTTGGTATTCCTAATATGCTCAGTCTGGGAAACAGAACACTTATCTTTCAACTCCTAAGGCACCAAAGCTTCTGCAGTCCATCACATTATTTTTTGTGTGTCACTGATCATAACGGTTGTTAAAAAGGTGATCGGCAGATTTCACAACTGGCAATACTGGAAAGGGTATCTACAGGACCACAGCCACTTTTAATGCCGCTTATTAGGAAATACTTTCCTACTGTTGGGGAGAGCCTAATTTAACTACACTGTCATTAGTTCTCCTCTCTTTGACTTGCCCCTGCTACCATCATCCCTGCCTCCTGGATGTTTGTACGCTTCTGCATCCCCTTCTTCTTGAGGGTTGGCTCAGTGTTTTGACTTACTCGTGAAGAGTGTGACAAGAGTCGCAGGATGTCAGCCCCAAGTTTACATTCCTAAAAAGGTTGTGGCTGTCATCTGGGCTATCACACACTAGCATGAATAGGAGTCAGCTGCTTCATGGTGAGCTGAATCATGGTGAAGCCCAGGTGGAACATGGTGAGAACTATTTAGGCAACAAAATGAGGAATTGAGGTCTTCCTTCTCACCGTCAATGAGAAGCTGGGTGTCTTAGTTAGGGTTATCGTTGTTGTGAAGAGACACCATGACCACAGCAACTCTTATGAAGGGAACATTTCATTGGGGAGGCTCATTTACAGTTTTAGAGGTTCAGTCTATTATCATCATGGCAGGGAGCAAGCATGGCAGCATGCAGACAGATGTAGGGCTGGAGGAAGAGCTAAGAGTCTTAGATCTTGAAGGCAAAAGAAAGTCAACTGTGTCACTGGGCAGTGTCCTGAGAAAACTCAAAGCCTGCCACCATGGTGACACCCTTCCTCCAACAAACTCGTGCCCACTCCAGCAAAGCTACACCTCCTAATAATGGCACTCTCTATGAGATTATGGGTTCAATTACATTCAAGCTACAACATTCCATTCCCTGGCCCTCATAAGCTTGTAACCATATCATAATGCAAAATTTATTTAGTCCAATTTCAAAAGTCCCCATAGTCTATCACAGTCTCAACAATATTTTAAAGTCCAAAAGAGTTCAAAGTCTCTTTTGAGATTCATGAAATCTCTTAACTGTAATCACCCACAAAAATCAAAATCAAAAAGCAGATCACATATTTCTAATAGGATATCCACTACCATTCCAAAATGCAGGGAAGGGAGCATAGCAAGAAAATACTGGGCCAAAGCAAGATCAAAACCACCTGAACAAACTCCAAACGCTGCATCTCCATGTCTGATGTCAAAACACTGTCCACATCTCCAACACCATCCAGTTTTGTTGACGGCTACACTCTTCTTTCTCTCGGGCTGAATCCACTCCCTGTTAGCAGCTTTGCTTAGCAGCTATCTCACAACTCTGGCATCTCTAACATCTTGGGTTCTCCAAGGCAATTCAGGCTTCACCTCCACAGCTCCATGCAATGACCTCTCTATTAGGCCTCCATTCAGGGACACCCCTGACACATGCCTGGTCTCAGCGACTTTATTCCATAACTCCTTTCTTCCATCCTAAACTCTAAAATCAGAACCACATGACCGAACCTGCCAAGTTCTGCTGCTTGCTGGGGCTGGAATACGTCCCCTCTTTCACATACATCTTCACCAGTCTTTCTCTGCCTAAGCTTGGCTGTCCTGAAACTTGCTCTGTAGACCATGTTGGCCTCAAACTCAGATCTTCCTGCCTCTGCTTCCCTGGGATTAAAGGCTTGCACCAGCACACACTACTCTAAGATTTTCTTTAATTCCTTTCCACAAATTGGAAACAAAGCTGCGGAGGGATCCTGCTCTGAGGTCACTACCCCCTTTTTTCAAATTTTTAATGTTTATCTCCTTGAAAGCAGGATTTAGCTCTGTTACACTTTCTCATGCTCTTTTTCTCCTCAAAATTTATCTTTTTGTAATTTACCCTGCTCCTTTTCATTATATATCTTCATTAGAATTACCATTAATATCCATATAGCAGTCTATGCTAGGCTGTTTTGATATTTCTCCTACCAACAGAAATAATACAAAATTCTTCACTTTAGCCTCAGGCAGACTCTCTGGACACCAGCCACTTTCTTCATCAAAATATCACAAAAATGATCTCTAGGCAACATACTAAAATTCTTCTCTGAAACCTCTTGAGTGAGCCCCCAACAGCTCAAATAACTTAGCCCCCCTGTCTTCCACGTGTCTACTACTAGTATGGCCCAGTAAGCAGAGTTTAAAGCATTTCATTGTTTTCCTAACCCAATGAACTAAAGTCCATATTACTGCAAACAAATGCATGGTCAGGCCTATCACAGCAATACCCCAGTCCCTGGTACCATCTTCTGTCTTAGGGTTTTTATTGTTAGGAAGAGACACCAAGACCAAAGCAACTCTTATTGTGACAGCAAAAGTTACATTTTAAATTTTAATTACCATGCCTAAGAGATCCACAAAACAAAAATGTCTTTGATCTGCAAACCTCTTGCTCAATGACAGTTCTGGAGGCTATTGTTTCTGGGAGATAACAAGCCACATGTTTTTCGATCCCCTAAACAAGTTTTTTTGACCCATCTGCACTGGATGTACTTGATCACACTGTGGGCAGGAAGTTCATAGGCAGAGATTAAGTCAGGATGAACACTTATCCCTGATTAGCTGTAGGCTGGAGGTACTTCAGGATGTATGCTTGCTTCTGATTGGACCTGATGGGAAATACTTAGCCTGCTGCAAAACTTTAATTGGGGCCATCTTCTGGAAACCCCGAGATGGACCTGGCCAGAGCCCATTTACATGGCCAGTATTTGCTTCAAATTTGGCTTTAAATTGTGCAAATGGTCTGATTCTAGATGGTTGGGATTAATATTATAAAGGAAATATTTCATTGAGGTGGTTCACTTACAATTTCAGAAGTTCAGTACAGTATCATCACGGCAGGTAGCATGACAGCTTGCAGGCAGATGTTGTGCTGGAAGAATGACTGACAGTCCTACATCTTGCAGGCAACAGGAAGTCGACTGTATTGCTGGGCAGTATCCTGAGCACAGAAAACCTCAAAACCCATCCCCACACTGACACAAGTCCTCCAGCAAGGCCAGATGCACTCCAACAAAGCCACACCTCCGAAGAATGCCACTCCCTATGAGATTACAGGGACCAGTTACATTCAAACTACCACACTGAGTCCTGCCAGGAATGAGATAAGAAGCAGATTTTGTTCCAATTGAGACTTCAGTGGTGACTAATCCAAAGTTTCCCAGCAAAGAGCTTGAGTGACCCTCAAATAGAGGTGCCACCACTGTACTTCTGATCGTGACTGGTTCTGCACTGTTTTTGTCTATGTTTTATTCTAAAATAACTGTAGACTCATAGGAGACAGAAAGCATAGAAAGGTTCAGGAATGGTAGAGGAGCCTCTTGTTCATTTCCCCTGTTTTTTTTTTCCCAATGATTATATCTTATAAAAGTACAATGCACTGTCACAACCAAGAACAAAACCAGGTGTCCTATGTGTGTAGAGTTCTCTGTCATTTTAGCTATGGTGTAAAGTTATCTTTCATAAAAATAATGGTCTTACTCAAGACACCCAGTTGTTCTACAGCCACAAAGCTCTTCACTCTACTCCCTATTTGTGTCCCTCTCCTTCCTGAACACCTGTTATTCTCCCTGGAAATTACTAGGCATTTCTCCACCTCTACTTTTATTAATACAAGAATGTTACATGAATTGAGTTATAACATGCATCATTTTTTAAAGTTAACTTTTTCACTGAACACAGAGCCTTTTGTATCCATCTTTTATTTTAAGCCACTAAAATTTCCAGTCATGTGTAATGCAGCAACAGTTGACACAACACTTTTTTTTAAATTTTTAACTCTTCTTTATTGATTTTATTGAGCTCTACATTTTCCCCTGCTCTCCTCCCTTTCTCTCCCCTCCCCTTCACCCTCTCCCATGGTCTCCATGCTCCCAATTTACTCAGGAGACCTTGTCTTTTTATACTTCCCATGTAGATTAGATCTCGGTATATCTCTCTTAGGGTCATCATTGGTGTCATAGCCAGAACCAGGAAACAACCTAAATGCCCCTCGACCAAAGAATGGATAAGGAAAATGTGATACATTTACACACTGGAGTGCTACACAGCAGAACAAAAGTAATGACATCTTGAAATCTGCAGGCAAATGGATGGAGCTAGAAAACATCATATTGAATGAGGTAACCCAGACCCAGAAAGATAATTGTCACATGTACTCATTCATAAGTGGTTTTTAAACATAAAGCAAAGAAAACCAGCCTACAAATCACAATCCCAGAGAACCATGACACAACACTCCTATGGGGAAAAATCCTTTCTGTTGGAGTAGGAGATGGACACAGAGTCAGTACTTACAGGGACTGAGCACCGTGGTTACATGGCCATGAGTCAACAGAAAAGAAATTGACAGTAATGTTAAACTCATGGTCTTAGAACCCCTCTATGCGCAAAACAAATGAATTAGAAGGGCTTATAGTTGCATAAACACAAACCAGTATTTCTCACAGTGCCTATCTAGCAAGAGTGCAATGAGAAGCAGCTCTCTGAAAATGACACAGGCCAAAGGCAATCAATGTACTAGGCTACATCTGATGGATATTTGGCTCACAAATATACATAAAAATTGCTTATATCCACAAACTTCTCACCTAAACATTTGGATTCTATAGTTTGGGGATCACAGACAGGGTTCTTCCCCTTTGGACAAGCTTTAGGAAATGATTCTGAGGCATTTATCTCGGCATCATATCTGGAGAAATTCCTTTCTGTTGCATTTCCCCTTCCCCTGGATGTACCAGTCTTAAAAGACTTTCCCATTTCTTTCTAGCTTTGATAATGCAACTCACTAAGTTAACACTAGTCATTAAATCATATGTAGAAAACGGGCTTGAAAATGACACTGGTTTGAGACACGTCCTGTCAACCCTCCCTCACACAGCCTGCTGGCCTAAGTTTGAGCTGCTCCTGCACGCTGGACCCGTAGTGCTCCTCTCATGGGCTGTGTGCAGCTTTCCAAACATTCTTTGACTTACGCCAGTACATAACAGGAGTACCATAACTCTTTTCCTTCCTTATACATTGTTTGGAAGCCTAGATCTGCGTGCAGTTCTCTAGCTAACCTGTCCCTGCTTTTTCGGCTTCTGGTAGTCTCCTGTTCTGCAGCTGTGTCTAGGCTGTCAATAACCACAATGCATTTTTGTTCCTGCTTTCACTACTGCTGTTCAGGTGGAAGTTCTATGGCATGGCACCCCCCCCACATTAATAATTTTTGTGGGCCAACTGCCAATACAAGTAACCACAGGAAGGACCTAAAGGCTGATTTTGTTTTTTAGTACATTTTCCCCTTTGTAAAAGACACCATTATTAAAACATTCTTAACAATTTCTGGAACCAGTTACCTCTTTACAAGAGTCTCTGGTTGGTAATGGAAGAATGAACATTAAATGCTTTTACATAAGTGACTGGGGAGGAAAATAGGAATAGTTATGTTAAGAACAGTTATTTAATTATGAGCATTTTATGGTGCTGTTAAGGTATCAGAAACCCACAGCTTGCTTTTGCTAACACCACGTTTCTAAATCTAGCTTATACTGGTTTCCTTCCATTTTCAACATTTTGTTTCCTGGGCAATTTGAAAACAGCAGGCCAGTTCAGGGATAAACATTAAAATACAAATACTTCAGCTCTAGTGACTTTGCAAAGCAGCCACACAAAGCACTTGTGGTTTTAAGAATATTTTTCAAAAATGTACATTTTTTGGGACCGCTGAGCCATAATATCTTACCTTCAATGGGTTGTTGATTCGTGGTGACACATTTAAGGTCAGTGCTTTCATTATGTAGCGTAAAAATTGGCAACAGGCCTGGTCCCTGATTCAGAGGGAAAGAGTGCTCAGAAATCTATTTTATTGGACTCTTTAGTGGAGAACCTGAATTTGTTAAAAAGGAAAAAGAAAGAAAGAAAAATACACTGACTGGATGCATCTAGGGTTCCTTTTAATAATGTGCCATTGTAAATGAAGCTTCTATCATGACTATTAGTTTTGTTGATAGATCGATCACAAAGGGTACTTATAGTAAGTGTGTCTCAATACTTTCAGTGTGCAAAGCAATGTTTCTCCCATGCATTGACTCAGCTGAAACAGTCGCTCAGATGGTGACTGTTACTTCCATCCTACAGATGTGGAAGCCGAGGCTTTGGTGAGTGAAGCAGTTTCTATGAGCACTAATTGGGAGAAGTTGAAGTTGAATTCAGACGCCTTATAAATCTCTGCTTCTCTTGCTTTGTATTAAAACTCTTTAATTACCCAGACAAATGCCTGAGGAAAATAACTCCAGAAAGGGAAGGTTTGTGTTGGTTCATGGTCTTAGTCCTTGGCCTTCTGGCTCTGTTATTTCCCGATCCACACTTGGTGATGCACAGTGTCATGGGAGCACGTGATGAAGCCAAGTGACAGAGGGCAGATGGAGACAGAGCTGTAGCTTTTTGGGATACCTGTTCAGTGGCCTACTTACCAAACCAGGCCCCACCTACTTTCCACCACCTCTGCAACAAGTCATCATATCATGCCATCAATCCATTAAAAAATTAACTGTTTGAAAAGGTCAGAGTTCTCTGGCTCTAATCACTCCCCAAAAGCCCGTCAGCTGCCAATCAAGCCTTTAATGGAAGAGCCTTTGGGGAGATATTTCCTATCCAAACCATAAAATCTAATACAAATTTCCCGCAGATGCCAAAATAACGACATCTTTCAGGTAAACAGTAGATTCATGTGGTATATATGAATTCAATGGCCAGGTATTTAGGCGTGGCCTAGCAGTTTGAAACATCCACATGTTCTTTTCCCCCTTCAATCTTATTCTGCCACACAGAACCCTTTACGTTCTTACCTTCCACAGCAGGTATATAAAATGCTTTGTGCATTTGGAATTATGTTAAGCATTAGAGATCTAGCAAGATGCATTCCTGGGCTTTAGAATGTTGCTGTGAAATGAAGTAGGAAAACTATTAAACTCTAAATTGCAAAGGGGACTTCATAACAAGAGCATGGTTTTTTCTTGGACATACAGTGAGAACATGTGAGCTCAGTGGAGGTAGAGGAAGGAGGACAGAGATGGCAAGGGGGCATAGTTAGAGCATAGGTGGTAGGCTTCTCTGAGAATGCAATATGGCTCATCCTGTCTAGATAAGAGCTGATAGTTTATGTATTCTCCAATTAGTCTGTATCTTCTAATGAAAGAAAACACATTGCCCTTGTATTTCATTCATCTCTAGGTTTAAAGAAGGACTTTAGTGACATTACAATTACTGTTTTGTACCATAGAAAAGATGAGTCAAGTCTCTTCTGTCTCAGCCACAGGAAAAAGGATAGACTATATCAAGTTTACAGCTGCTTATTCTGGGCTTGTTAAACAACATACAACATGCCAAGAACTGCTTGCTGGAATTTCTTCAGTCATGTCCTCTCCTAATGTTGCTATTGCCCTTGGTAATTCTGTGTTATAATATACATTGTCACATATGTCTTTAAAAGTTTCTCCTATATCCATCCATCATTCACAGGTGTTAGCAAAACTCCGTATATTTATATTAGCTATGATTTAGTATATTATTTAACAATATCACTTTTATAGAACACTTATTTTTGTCCTGTAGTATTTTCTAGCCCCTTCATATTTTCTCATGGAGAGGAATTAGGGTTTCACAGATGAGGAAGCAGATATAAAAGTTTAGTGGGGTTGTTCGAGGACCAGTTAAAGGGTAACCGCAGAATCTGAGTTGGTCGGTCTGCACTTGGAGCCTGCAATCTTGGGGCTGTACAAACAGATGTTTCTCTCTGCTTTAGCTCACATGACATCCACTTGGCCCACTTGTCATCCTTATGCTGCCAAGTTTACTGTTTCATTTGAAAAATAATAGTTCTGTGGATAGCCCATGAGTCAGTGCCTTTAAACATGAAACTACATAGTGACAACAATTCACTAGGGGAAGAGGGCACTTTTCTTGAACCTATAGATAAAGGGGTGGGATGACTTTTTAATCAATAACCCACCAGTTGATTATCTGACTGACCTGACCCATTAAGAGAAGGTTTGAACTGTTGTTTGTTTAATTAATAGACTTCACAGGCAATGAAAAAGTTTCAATCAGCCAGCCTATTCTAAGGAATCCAGAACTATTCCCAGATTAAATCTGCAGATCTTCAGAAATTTTATTTTGCTTTGTTTTGTGTTTTTGGTTTTGTTTCTAAAGGGACAGTTTCAATGTATAACAGCGTTGGCTCTTCTGTAACTAGCTCTGTACACCAGGTTGGCCTTGAACTCTCAAAGATCTGCCTGCCTCTCCTCCCTAGTGCTAAGCATTATAGGCATTTTGGCAAATTTTGATAAACACAAATTACAATGACATTTCCATGTCTGTTCTGTAGAATCTTTTTCTTTTTCTTCTCACATTAGAGGAGCCCTGGGCAGATAGGCCAGAATATTTGAAGCCAGCTTATATATTTGCTTCACTGGCACACGTTTCTTTCATGGATCCAAGCCATAGATATGGAAAGATCAAACACACTTCCACTGCCTCTACTACCTCCTCTTATCCCCCTCCCTAGTTAGTGCTAGATTCTCCAGAGAAAGAAACACAAGAGTGAGGAAATATTTGGTTGACGCATCCGTTCATCTCCTAGAAGGGCCGTCAACCTCGCTCCCACATGAGAATTCACAGACCCTCCTCGTTTTCACTTTTGACACAGGCAGACCCATTATATCTGCTGTCTTAGGATGATGATCCTCTCTGTGTACACAGAACTCCTGATCAGACTTTCTTCTCATGGACCTCCCTAAGTTTTCTTCTTTCCCACTGCTTGGCGACCTGTCTTCAACGCCTCCTGCTTCTCCAGCTATGAGTGCTGCCAGGTGCTTTGTAAGGCTGAAAGTGTATGTATGGTCTAAAGACTCTTCTCATGAGTCAGTCAGATGATCTGATCCCCTCCTAAGGTCATCTTCTTCATATGTGAATAGGTGGTTGGATCATGATGAAGGACCTTGCCAAATGGAAATACTTTCTTCCACTTCCTTTATTTCCGATTGTTGAAAAATGTTGGCATTTTTTCAGAGTATAATGGATAGAGAGCGGACCCAGTGCCATGGCTTCCAAGGGTAAAAGCACCCATGGTGGAAGACGAGAACTGACTCTTGAAAATTGTCCTTTGATCTGCACATGCACGCTGTGGCATTCATGTGCCTACACTCACAAATATGTATACTAATAGAGAGAGGTCAGAATTAGGTAGTCAAGTATTTGCATGTGTGGCTTGGTTTAAATTGCATTCACAGAGAGGAGACTAAACAGCCATTCTTGATTCACAGGCAAGTTTCTAGGAAACGCAAATCATCTTGCAATCCCGTATCCTGCAAGTGACAGACCACACAAGGGGCAAGGATAATCCGAAACTCGATTTTTGCCATGACCACACTCGACCCTGTTGGCATGTCTTATCCAAGTAACTGACTCTTATCCAAATGGCTATCTACCAAAAACAGGCAGAGGGAAACTTAAGTGTTTGTGGATTTGGGTGGTTCTTCCTGATATTAATCTCCTGTCAGGGGATTTGTCCCTGAGCCCAGAGCTGGCACCATGCATGGTATGAAAAAAAACCAAAAGTACTGCTTTATTTTATTTGATATTTCTAAAACTTCATCTTATCTCCTTGTACAGCTATACAACTCTACAGATTTGGAAGTCACCCTCTGCACAATCCTCAGAGACTAGCATGTTTCTCTGTTCCTTTCACATCTGGTTCTCCAGAAGAACAATTTTGAAACTCAGACTGATGTGGGATGTCCTTCTGTATATGTGTTGTTTTTATTGGCTGATGAATAAAGCTGTTTCAGCCAATGGCTTAGCAGAGTAAAACCAGGTGGAAAATCTAAACAGAGATATATAGAGAGAGTAGGTGGAGTCAAAGCAACCCCATATAGCCGCCAAAGGAGAAAGATGCCAGAACATTATTGGTAAGCCTCGTGCCAAAAATAGATTAATACAAATGTGCTAATTTAAGATGTAAGAGACAGCTAGGGATACACTTGAGCCATTGGCCAAACATTGTTATAATTAATATAGTTTCTGTGTGATTATTCTGGTCTGGGTGGCCGGGAAACAAAAGCTCAGTCTCGTTCTACACAAGACAAGGGCAGTACGCCATAATGAGGCACTACTATCTCCATTACTTGCTGCAACTGCAGGTGTCTATTGTAGTAGTTGTATCCCCTCTTTCAAAGTCTTCCCACTAATATGCTTGAGGAAACATCATTTGCCCTTGTAGTTGACAAATAAGTAGTGTATCTCTTTAATTAATATTCATGGCTTGTCTTGAATTTTATGCTATCAAAGTTTTTAATTAAATATTGAAAACTTCTGTGGCACAACATGACAGCCTGCTGCCAGATCATTTGCACTATCATGTTACATTATTTTTTAAAGCATTTTTCCTGGTATACAGAATCTTTAAGACATGTCACCTACCAAAAAAAAAAAAAAAAACACTCGGTTTTTCTACAAATTAAATTGTATAAAAAGGATGCTTATAATTTTGGTTAGCATTTCTCCTTCTACAAGACTCAAGAAAAATGTCTTTCTTTAGCATACTTCTTAATACTGAACCATTCATCCTCTTAATTTTTATTTTGTGTGAAAATATGTTGATTTATTAAATATGTTACTTTGTAAACAATCTGGAGTTTCAGATTGTATCTATACCATACCCCATGCCCTATGGTTCAGAGGACATTGCAAAAGAGGGAGCAGAAATATTTCAAGAGCCAGTGGCTGGAAAAGACTGTTATGAAATAGTGTCTTCTGGATACGACAGGCGGTTATACTCATGAGCTCATAGCACCTCAAGGTCCTGTTGTGTCCAGAAGAGACTGTTTCACAGAAGCCTAGTGAAGAGGTGAGATGAGAATAAAGATGGCAGCTGATGGCTGCAGGGGTAGGGAGAGTCAGTTGCCTTTAAAGGTGTTGTCCCCAAGTGCATTGTCTTCAGTCTAGTGAATGGCCACACATCCATGTGCACACAGACAGCACCAAGTGAACTTGGTGAGTTTATTGTGAGAGCCACAGAAAGAACTTGAAGTTGAGAGGGGGTGTGGTGTTGTGTGTAAGAGGATTTGGAGGTTAGGAGTGAGGGATAGATGTGATCAAAACACATCGTATACATGTGTAAAATTGTCAAGTAATAAATTAAAATATTTTAATATGGAGAATAATAACTCTTACTTCCCTTAAGGAAATGAGAAAACTGAGATTGAATTGGAAGGGTAGTGTGTATAAACTCATCGGAGAACTGACTGATGAAGCTATGATTTCAGTTATTTCAATTCACAATATTTTCTCACATTTTGGCCCAAGGCTTCTTTCTATTTAACTTCATTAGCACATTTTCCCCTGAGATTTGAGAGAATGCTTGGTGATTTTACCACTTTCTTTCTAATCCTGTGATCTTGTGATATTACCTAATTCATTTCTTCCTTCTTCTACTTTACTGAGCATCTTTCAAGTTGCTATTGTTACACAAACCAAAAGAGAAACTGTGAAGCCATCAGTCTTGGGACGTGTATGTCTTCCCATCCTAAGACAGTCTCTGGTGTTCACCTGGGCAACCACTCACTCCTTTACAGAGTCCAAGAATTGGGCATAAGAAACCATAATAAACCCTTGAAATGGAACAAATAATTTCAAGCTTCCTTCCTGAACTCAAACATGCTATGTGTGTCCACCTGGTTCCCTCTTCATTTTCTCTTATTGTTCCACAAGCTATGTCATGGGGGCTTTGTTTGATCTCTTTCTGAGATCAGCCCTGGCGATCTCAGAAGGTTAGGGGCACATTTACCAGTTGAAATTGGCATTATGAGATGTTCCATTAGCCACTTATTTCTGTGGATTTCTTAGCCCTTGGGATGCTGGATGATATTTTCATTCATTCTGTTTCTGCTTTTCCTTATTTCACTTTTATTTGACCTTTTATGTGCCTTCTTCACATTTCCCCCAAGTTCCCTGCAAACTCTTTGAGCCATTCCATGATGGCTCTGCACACAGAACTGGCTGTAAAATATCCACTGAATAAATTCAAGTCCATTTCTCTGTCTCCTGTTGTTGCTGTGTGTCTATAAACATGAGGTGGCAACTCTAAAATCATGTAATACCAAGCTGTTGTAAATATGAATAATACATACACCCCAAGAAAATTCACCATCCTAGACAGCCAACACTGTCCATAATGATTTGACCACTGACTATAACTTCTTGATGAATAAAAAAAATGCCCTCCTAAAAGTCATTCTCTCCTAATAAGCAAGTTTTAGACTTTTTCCCTTCTCAATAAAAAATTAGAGCTGGGTGGGAAAAGAAGGGGTGAAAGAACTGAAGTTGTCACATTGGTCTTGACCTGAACCTTCTTGACCTCATCTCGGATGTACTGAAAACAGAAGACACCCTAGCTACACCTATAAGGCATGAGAGTCTCTTTATAAATAAAACAATATTTATACTGTAAGCAAGGTTTAGACTACATATTTTACTTACCATCGGAAAATATTTATTTTTATTTCTTCACCTCCTATTTTCTGCTTTCATCATGACAGTTTAGTGGCTCATTTCTTTAGGGATATATTCTCAGCTCTAACTATTTATAGCTGGGTGATCATACTAGATAGTGCTTCATTATCAGCTGACTCCAGACTACATTAATAGCTTAAGGATCTGTGGATTTTTCTTCCCCAAGAAGCAAACTAAGGTGAAATTTAGAAAATTGGACACTATTCATCCTGCAATTTACAAAGGTCTATGATCTTCTTGCTTCTTCCAGGACTAACAAACCTTGTTGGAAGATCTCTCAATGGAATATTGTAGAACAGTCAGTTATGAATGTTTGAAAAGAATTACCATAGTTCATTTGTGTCAGTTTCACACACTATACATCTCTGGGAAGAGGGAATCTCAATTGAGGAGTCACCTCCATTGAAGTGGGCTGTGCGCATGTATGTCTCTGGGAATTTTCTTAATTGCTAATAGCTATAAGACACATCCCTCTGTGGGTGATGACATCTCTGGGCAGGTAGGCCAGGGCTGTATAAGAAATGGAGCTGAGCAAGCCATGGGGAGCAAACCATTAAGCGGAATTCCTCCATGGTCCCTGCTTCAGTTCCTGCCTACAGGATACCAATTCCTGCTTGTGTTTTACTCAGTAATGCATTAGAAAGTATAAGATGAAAACAATATCTTTTTTCCTCCCTAAGTTAGGTTTAGTCCACATTTTTTACAGCAAACAGAGAAGCAAACTAGAACAGAAATGTAAATAAGAGTAAATATTTTTCACCCTTAATTAACACCTATGCCAAATATAATCCTGTCATATATAGATCTATTAAGTCTTCACTGCAATCCTGAGAAAAGCGGTATTACCTTTCATTAGTAAGGAGAAGCAAAAGGCCTGGGTCCATCAGTCTAGCCTCTGAGCCTGTCCAGTCTGTTACCCTGACATGATGAGTGTCCCTGCAATGGTGACTGTGAGCCCTCAAAGTTTCCCAAGAACTACAAGGCAAACAGAGATCACTGGTTCTGAAGATTCACAATACCTGATCAGCAAGATTTGGTCTCATCTTTTTTTTTTCCCGCCACCTAGTCTTCTTTTCATGTATTTTTAAAGCCTCTCATAACTTTATTTTGGTTCATTATCACCATTAACTAACACTTACTCATTTCCCAGAAGTTAGCTTACAGTTCACCTTCAATAGGCAAATATAGATGTTTCTGATTGTGTTCCCGTTGCTCGCCATGCACTTGCGTGTGCGTCGGTAAATGAAGGCCTTGCATACTGTAAGCATCTGTTTACCTATTCATCCAGCAGAATGCCTCTCCTAGAAAGTGAGATGAGCCTTCCCTTCTCCATTTAACAAGCCCCTTGCATGCTATTTGGCACAGGAGGCATGATTTGCAGCCCATCATCTTTGAGTAGAACCGGAATAAAACCGATTTTATATTAATGAAAACTGCATTGAGAATCAGAATTCTGGAAAGCATTAGGCATTTCCATTTTCTTCTGTGGTTTTCCAACTCAGGGAACTACCTGGGAGGCATGTTAAATGGTTTAAAAATTGAGTAATGAAATGAATCACTCATGTCTTGTAATCGGTACTGTGCCATATGTAAGCGGATTTAGGGGTGTGTGTTTTCTGTTTCCTTACTTTCTGTCCTTCTCATGCTCCTTCAATGAATTTTTGTTTCACTCAGTCACTAGAACATTGGGTGCTGCATTTGTAAACTGAATATAAAGTTGCAGTCCCTGGAATTTAAGACAAGAGGGAGATTGAGGCAATGAACTCAGCTGACTTCCGTAATTAAGAACAAGCTGAAAAGATGAGGCCAGAGAAATAGACAGCTCGACTGAGTTGGGGAATATGGAGGGTGGATGAAGGAAGATCTCTGCAAGATTGCAGCTTGCAAGGTAAGGGGATCAGGGTGACTCGTGGGAATTCTGACAAACAAGGGAAGACATGACTGTCCTCTCATTTGGTGTTTGGGTATATGTGCTTATGTGCAGATGCATAAGCTTGTGTGCATATGAATGTGGAGGCCAGAGGCCTATGTCAAGCATCTGCTTCAATAGCTCCCCATCACATTTCTTGAGACGAGAGACTCTTACTGAATCTTGAGCTTGTATGCTTGGCTTCACTGATTGGCCACACATTTCAGGGATCCTCTTGGTTCTGCTGGCCAGCACTGGGATTACACGTTTATATCCAAACTCATGCCTGGCTTTTTTCCATGCATGCTAGGGATTGAAGTCAGATTCTCATGCCTGTATTGCAAACACTTTGCCCACTGAGCATCTCTTCAGTCCCCATTCTTCCAGGATGTTAGTGAAAACAACTTTTCTTTAATATTTTTATTGTTTTACAATTTCCTACATTTGTATTGTGGTCATTTTCACCCTCGTCCTCTTCTCTTAGCTCCCTCTCTCTGACATTAGAAAGCTACTTCTCAACAAGCCCCTGTCCTCCATTGAAAGCTTCTTTCTGTGTCAAATTAGAGTTTCTTTCCTGAGAGTCGGTGGGGAGTTATTTACTGGAGCAAGGGCAACTCACCAGGGGCTGTACCACTGAAGAAAATGAAAACATTCTGTTGATTGCCAAGAGTCCCTCAGGGAGGGGTGGAGCCTCAGAAACCCCTCCTCCATCCACGATGAAACACTGGTTGTCTCAATCTTGAGTAGGTCTTGTGCAGATAACCTCTGCTGCAGAAAGTTTGTGAGTTCAAAGGCTGTCATGTCCAAAAGACATATCTCCAGCCTTTGGTTCTTACATAGTTTCTTTCTCTTCACCCGTGATATCCCTTGAGTTTCACAGATATGAGATGACCCATTTAGTGCTAAGCACTTCATTTACACTTATTGTCATTGTTTTGGCCAGTTATGGGGTCTATATTAACTGCCTTTCTCTGAGTAAAGCATGATGCAGCAGTAATCTATGAGTGTAATTATAAATATTTTAAGGAAAGTTTGGCTACATGACAATTTGACAAATTAGAGGTAGTGTGTGTCCTCCCCATCTTCCCAGCTATAAGCTCTTGGCCAAGGTTACAGAACTTGTCAAGAGTTTCCTTATGGAAGACAGGATTCAAAACTAATAAGAGATCAGTTCATTACACTCAGAAGTCTAGTCAACTCTAGTCTCTCTCTACACACACACACACACACACACACACACACGTAATTTCAATATATTATACCATTATAATCAACTCCAGTGTTTTCAATATACTTTTATTATATATAACATAAATATATATGTATATTTTAATATAACTGCCTTAAGAAACAAAGCCAACCAGGTCTCCCACATACTTAAGGCAATGCAGATTATTTAATAGCAGAATTTTGGCTTAAACATCATAAGCACATTACAAGCATGTTCAAAAAACTACATCAACAATTTTCAACCTTTGATTTCATTTAAGGACAATGCCCAGTATAATGAATTAACATTTTATCAAATCATTCTAGTAATATTTTGTTTCTCCTATAGAAAACATTACAGGAAGCAGAGTCTGTTTTCTTCTTATCCTGGCTTTTAATAAAATTAAAGACAACTTTGATTCAGGGACATTTGTGGTGTACAGTGTAATGTGGCATCTCCCATATTTTTTTCTGGGTCCTCAGTCTTTTGAAATCAATGTAAATTATGGGAATTCCTTAGAAAAATGAAAGTGTACACTGGTGGGATGGTAGGTAAAGATGCTTGCTGTCAAGCCTGGTGACTTGAGTTTGGTTCCTGGGATGCACATGGTGGAAGGAGAGAGTCAAATTTCAGTTGTCCTCTGACCTCTTCATATGAATTCTATATGTGCACACAGGCATGCAGGTGTGCACGCACACATGCACACACACACACACTGCTAGAAAGAGAGAGAGATGAGAGGCAGATATAGCGAGAAAGAGAGATACACACACAATAAATAAATCTAATAAAAATTCAAGAAAAGCACATACAAAATTGTTTAAACTTTGCATAGGCTCAGAACTCTCCTGAAACCCTTCTATGGAACTCAAGGACAATTCAAGGCCTGAATCCTGAAGTAGCTTCACTGAACTTCACATTTCACCATGCTGGGCTGTTCCATCTTTATGGTTCAAACGATCTGCCACTATTCTGAGAAACCTGGAATTTTATTTAACCCAAATCAATTTGTGTATCTAGAAATGCCAGATTTATCCTTTCACCTATAACTGGAGGTCATAGACTCACTCAATGGATTAATAAAGGCAGCTACTGATTTGGCTGTCCCATAGTGGGTATTGCTTAATTCTTGATCCATGTTTATGAGTGGCAGATTTGTTAGACACAGCTAAGGTTCTAGGGAAGAAGAGTAGCCCCAAAACAAAGTAGGCTAGAAGAAATCAGGGATACCAGCGCTCTTCACACTTCCCAAAGGGAAACCCTTGAGGGCACTGGTGCTGTCTATAATTGATGGTTTCAAAGCCATCTGCAGCTAACATTCTGCAGTAAACCGCTCAGACTATATTTACTTACGGGCTATCTATAAGTCTCATAACTCAGAGTGTTCACCTAAGTCAGCCCTTGGAGAATATGAGTAGAGTGTGAGCAGAGATTGAAGGTTTTTCTTCTTGTGCTCTTTACATCCCCCCACCTCTTTCTCCCCCAATAAGCTCATTACCAATCTTATCACCAAATGAAATTTTGAAATTCCCTTTACTGATCCAAATAAATTTTCTACAATCAAAGGAGGTGACAATTCCAATCAGATGTCTTATGCTTTTAAGGTACAGTTTTTAATAACCAGCTTCTTTCCTTTAATCATTTTTATGAGGAACATTTATATAAATATTAGGCTCTAAAGAAATACACAGCGCTGCTGTTTTGCCTTTCCTGAGGCATAAGGCTTTCTTTTCCAGTAGGATATCAAGATCACAAAGAGGCTTCTTTTTCTGAGATGAAATTAGAGTTTCTAAGAAAAGGATTTAATTCAGATTCAAGCATGAAAACTAAAAGACAAAGACACACACCCAAGAGAAGAATAATAGTCCGTGTTCAAGAGTACATACCAGATCTCAAAAACGATATAATATAAATATTATATATTTATATTATATCAAAACGAGACGCCGGCACAAAAGACAGTCTTACTACTGAACTGCCAACAGCATTTACACTATCAGGCTGGAGAAAAACTCAATAGTATAGTCATAACTGCATTTATATTATATAGCAAGGTTGAGCTGTGGACTGGCTTTTACTCTTCAGAGACAGGAAATAAGCACTCTCAGAAACAAAATTTCAAGTTCATGTGAAGTAATCCAGTGCCTGTACAAGTGGGGGGCAGGGGAGACAGAAAGAGAGAGAGATGAGAAAATATTAGAAAGTGAGTGAATGAGAACAATGGACTTTATATATGTTCAGGAAAAGGAATATTCATAATAAAATCAATTTAATGGAAACTAAAGGATTCGATTTTCTGCCATATAATGCCAGAAGGTGGTTAAGCCTCATCAAGAGTAATTTCTTCCATATTAGCCGTACTTGGAGTATTATGACTTGGGTCTTAACATCTGTGCGTTGTTTACTTCTTTCAAGTCAAGAGAACACATCTTCCTTCAATCTTGCCTTCAGTGGAAGAACTTCAAGTGTCTGTGATGACATCCTCAAACAGGAATTGCGAGTCTGTCCTGTGATGAACAGTTGTCATTCTCAAAGAAAATGGCTTAAGTTACCCTGGTAAAATCTGAAGATTGTTTAACATCGATGTAATTCTGGGGACTAGAAATGTTAAATTTGATCCTTTAACCTGTAAACTGAGGTCACCAGCCTCCTGGTAGACACAGCAGAATTTGAGTATCCTTCTAGTGGCTGAAACTCTTGGTTTCATAAGATGATCCTTCCACCTAGACTCAGACACATGATTTGCCTTCTCCAAACTGACTCTATGCTCTGGACTTCACGTTTAATATGCTAAAGCTTAAAGCAGAGCTGCCAGCCTCAGATGGCAGTCAGAGAAAGATCATCATGAGCAATGACGGTCACTCTGCAGATGGTATTATCTTACTGAAAGTCAAGTTTCTCTAGACAGAGTTGCACCTATGGAGGTGGCAGCAAGGCCCACTGTGATCTACCTCCAACCTGTGGCTTACACCATCACTGGCTATTTTGTAATCCATCCATTCTTAAAG
The DNA here is from genome assembly GCA_004026605.1 of Ondatra zibethicus. Taxonomy (NCBI): domain Eukaryota; kingdom Metazoa; phylum Chordata; class Mammalia; order Rodentia; family Cricetidae; genus Ondatra; species Ondatra zibethicus. Next base: position 63,458 of record PVIU01004579.1, read on the forward strand.
GAACATATCTCATGGCCTATATTCATCATCTCTACAGAGTAAAACAGTGCATTGCTGCAATTAAGCCTTCCATACATGCCTCACTAATCACTTTAAAAAAAATTTTTTTAGTGTAATCAACCTAAGCAAAAGTGGCATACAGTTTAGACAGTGGCGAGATATCCCTTCATTCAGATTTATAATATTAATGGTATTTTCTTTATAAATATTTCCCCTGTATCTCTCTGTGTTTCTGTCTGTCTCCCACAACTCATATGAGTCATTATAACCCATGCTGTCTTTCTCTTGAAGCATTATTGTGTGCTTACTGAAAAGGTCCTCTCATATAATCACAGCACAATTTTGAAAATCACAGCATTAACGTGGATAGAATCGTGTTATCTGTTCTACACATTTTATTCAGAATTTACCAGTTGTCCCAACAATTTCCATTATATGAAATGAAAATTCATAATCATTCCAAAATCATTTAGTACTTTTCAGATAAATTCCTCCCTGGTATAAATCAGCCAGAATTATTTGCTGCTGCTTGTGACAGATAACTCAAACTAATTTTTTTAATTTGCAAAAGGAATAATGAACTTTAAATGTATAATTGCCTTTGCAAAAAAAAGATAGGAGTCAAAAGGAGAAAGAATCTCTGTGCTGGGCTAGAAATGTATGGAACTATTTCATGCTGAATCTTTGAGACTGTCAACATACCTAAAGAATCCAATAGATGAATGATGAGAGTAAGAATTGCTCAAAAGATTGGCAAATGCTTGTCATTTTTATAAATACTATAAGAAAGATACATAACGAAAAATGTCCTTCTTTCTTCCATGAATATACTTATGAATATCTGTAGCTCATACCTGGCATCCAAAAAGTCATTTTGCAACCAGGAAGAGCTCCCAAGAAAGGCATGCCACCGATGGGGTGACACTGGGCCCTTCAAATCATGTCTAGCATTCAACCCCTAGACTCTAGCTCTGTTTACTTATTACTTAGCCTGGTGTCTGCCATGATTTTCTGTTATTCACAGCTGAAAATACCTAAAGATAAACATACTCAGCTAAATGAAGATAGACACACTTAGTTAAATGACTGTAACAACTGTGCTGACATTTTGTTTGATAGGTTGGACATTTTGGTAAGTATAAAACTAGAGATGGGGTCATTATCCCCAACTATATTACACAGCTGGCTTCCTAGATCCTTGTAACATACTTCTTCTCTTTTTAAGGCATCAGAACATAGAATAAATATGTTAACATACTACAATACGAGAGAAAACAATATGAAAGGTCCTCTTAAAATTAGCTGCATGTACAGATAGGGAGGAAGCTGTTATTCTGTGGCCTATCTGGGTGAATATAATTAATAACAGTGTATTATAAATCTCAAAATAACTAGATGAGAAGATTGGGGGGCCCAGGGTAAGGCAATGGTAGAGCACGTACCTGCAATTTGCAAGGCCCTGTGTCAATCCACTGCAAGGAGGGGAGGGATTTAGAATCTATGCACCATAAAGACATAAATGCTATGCAAATTACTCTGAGCCAGTCAGCATCTGTTATATACAAGAGTCACAACAAAACACGGAACCTTATACATATGCACAAGTGTTACTATCAGTTGATAAAATAAGGGAATGTTTTTTTTTTTAAAACGCTACGCATGCTAAAGGAAACCAATAGGGTGTCCCATTAGCAATTTTTAAATTCAAGTCACCCATTTATATGGATTTGTTTATTAATACACATTGTGCGGTGGAGCAGTGATTTCCGTTTTATAGATGATGAAAGTGAGCTTTGGAGAGATTAGTCAACTTCATCAATTTCACAGGTATCCTCAATGATAGAATTAGGATTCTGACTGAAACACTCCAGTTCCAAGGTGATGCACTACCTTTTGATAATGAGGCCAAAGTAATGGCACCCCTCAAGGCAAAATTAATTTAAAGGTTCATTTGAAGTGAGATCTCTGTGTTGAGCGAAGGGTGTGGGGGAAATGTCATCTAAACCTTGCTGGGTGCTTTCAAAAAGCCTGGAACTGTTGGACTGTGGTGATAATTTGTTTATGTTTTAACAAACAAAGCTTGCCTGAAGATCAGAGTGCAGAGCTGAGCCACTAGAGGCCAGGGAATGGTGGCACACACCTTTAATCCCAGGACTCAGGAGAGAGAGGCCAGAATAATCTCTGTTAGTTAAAGCCGCACAAGATTGAATCTGTCTGAAAGAGAAACAGCTCACACATAGGTAATCCCAGCACTTGGGATCACATGCCTTTAATCCCAAGGGGAGATAGGCGTGGTATGGTTGGGTGGAGATAGGAATATAAGACGGGAGTCAGGAGATCCAGTCTGAGGACAGGATCGCCCCTCAGTCTGAGCATTGGCAGAGGTAAAAGAACTTTCTAGTGGCTGCCACTCTGCTTCTCTGATCTTCAACTTTAACCCCTATATCTGACTCTGGATTTTTATTATTAATACCAATCAGAATTCATGCTATAGTGGACTAGTGGAAGGGGGCTTCAGAAGCACCCATCAACAAAGGGTCCTGCTCTCTCTCGAGTGGTCAATGCTCCCCAGCTGCCTCTATAGTGGAAAGTGGTTGGCACAGAGGAACCATAGGGTAACTGGAACATTTTCGAAGGAATTGTTATGTTTAACAAAAACCTTTTCAGGGAGCAGCTAAGGCTAACGGCCTCATTTTCTGCAAAATGAATCTGACATACTTGCTCAATTATATCCCTGACCTGCTCTCTCGTGCTTCAGAGGATAAGATAGGCCTGTGAGCTACCTCTTGGGTAGAAAGGTTTGGAAGTGCCTACTCATTTTAACAGAGTTCATGACCGTGTCTCAGCTCTGTAGAGCCCCTATTCCCACCATATCTGCTCTCGCACAGACTGCTACTCCAGTCTCGGAGTCAATTCTCCACTGGAGAAAATCCTGCAGCCTGTATCTCCTTAAACCATGACTCTCATAACAACACTTCCCTTGGCTTTATAAATACAAATTCTGAAAGAGACACGACGTATATAGTAGATTGTGTAGAGGCAACACTAGAGAATTTGTTCGTTATATTAAGTCTTTGATTTGCATCTCTCAGCAATAACGTCTCAGTGTCCTCTCTCTAACATACTTCCAATTCATTAACCAGTTTATCTGTGTAGTTACCTTTATATTACCATGACTAAATATTTAAGGAAAGCGTCTTAGGGGAGGAAGGAATGGACGTGGCTCCCAGTTTCAGCCTTTATTTCTTGACTTCATAGATTCCAGGCCTGTGGTGAGGTGGGACATCATGGTAGCGTGAGCACATGGCAGAGGATGTTCACTTCATAGTAGTCAAGAAGTTCAAAGAGCAAGAAATAGCAAAGAAGACCTGAGGCGTGACAAGACACAGTCCCTAAAGACACACCTCCCCATGACCCACTTCATTCAGCTAGACCCCACTTCCTAAAGTCTCCAGAACTTTCCAGAATTTAGGCACTAGCTGAGGACAGAAGTCTTCCTTTTGGAGGGAGACCTCCTATCCAATCCATGGCATCATCTTCTGAGAATTACTTGATAGTAATACAACTTCAGAGTCAGCCAATCAGAGTATGGGAAAGTGATAATCAAAGCTACCACCTGAGATCTGCTTACCCGCTGCCCGACCCTGAACAAGGTGCTTTCTACAGATTAGTTAATATCCAGAATAAACCTGTGCAGAAGAACTGGTGTCCCCAGATAACAGCAACAAGGCAAAGAAGGCTCTGAGAGACTGCACGACCTTCCCACACTGGTGAAGTCCATGTTCGTGTTGCTTTTCTTGTCAGGAAGGTCAATCCTGGAGTGCAGACAGATGCCCCTCCTGGTTAATCACTTGCCTTGCATTCAGCTAATATAACCATGTAAAGGGCAAACACAATCCAAGAAGCACTTTTCTGTGTATAGCTTCCTTTCCAGTGCGATCAAATGCTAAGGAGCAAAGCATGGTGTTGTGTTTGTGAGAAATATAATCCAGAAAATGGACTAGGGCGTTAACTGATTTGAAACATGTAACTTCTTTCCTGAAGAAATGCCTCCCCTTGATTTTCGGGATACTTCTCACGCCTACTTCTCCTCCTCGGATTCTGTTTCACACCCCTTCTTCTCTGCTAACCCTTAACTTTGTCCTCCACCCTCTTTTCTCACTAAATTCCTTTCTTAGGTGATCTCATTCTCTTGTGTGGCTTAAAATAATATTTTTGTACCAGTGACTCATAACTCTCTATCCCCAGCTCTTACCACTCCCTTGGGCTCTAGATTTATTTCTCCAACTGCCTAGTTGACATCACCTCTTAGCTATCTAATAGACATCTTAAGTCTAGTATGTTCAAAATAAAATTTTTGATTTACCCACATCCATCTTCTTTATCACAGCTAATGATTTCACCCCTACCATGCTTCTTAAGGCAAAAAGGTAGAAATGACCATCACATAGTTTTTTTTCCTTACGCTTCTCATCCAGTCTTTCTATGCACAAATGTTACCAACACTTACATCCAAATATATATCCAAGGTCCACCACTTATTACCATGCCACTGCTCTGTTCGTAATGGAAGTCACCAGTACATCTGGGCTACTCCCACTCCTCCCCGACAAAAGTTCATTCCTTGTTCAGCAACCAACTGAGGTGACTTTCAAAGTGCAATTCTGGTTCACTATCTTATAGTGTGAAATGGTTCAATCAGGTTTCGAGTAAAACACAAATTCCTGGACGTCACCAGCAAAGCTGGATATCACACACTCCTTGCCACGCTCTCAGACACGACCATTTTCCTCTTTCTCCACCATTCTTTCACTATCCTGGCTTTTTCCTACTCCTCTAACAAACTGAGTTAAAAGTCACTCATGTCATGCAACCTACTCTTTCTTCAGCATTGTGAGCTCATCCCTTAAATCTTCATTATTGCTCCCATTTCCCCTCATTTGAGTCTCACCTAAAATGTCACAACCTTGGCGCCACTTTCAGTGGTCGTTCTAGCTAAAATAACCTCTTTCATTCACCTATCCAAATTCACCATATATCCTGACCGAGTGTTCCTATTTTGAAAGCACCCACATTGCTCTGTGGGCATTGAGTATTCTCTGTCTCTGCTCCCTAGAATGCAAAACAAAAGTCAAACCTGGCTAAAAGAAGATGTCTCAGTTGGTGAAATGTTTGATTCTGTGGTGTCAGAAGGGAGGTTAATATTCTAGAGATTGGGTAAATTAATCTCAATGTCATCTACTTGTAGTGGAGCAATCCACTAGCAACTGGTTATCAAGAACACTTCATATTAAAATAGTGGTTTCTGTAATCTCTTGACTCATATTGCAAAACACCAACAGCCCAGCCTCTTAGGTGTACTTTCCATTTTAAAATTTGAAACCATCACCCTTAGCTGCAATCCCTAATGGGTTTGAATATGCAGTCCTGTTGCCTGGGAGCAAATCACTTGACGATAATCAAATTTCAGGACTGTATAAAACTGAAGATTGCATACATTTCTCTTTTTCAATACAATAATAATACATGCTTAGAGTCCGATTACTGTATCAGAGCCACAAAATATGTGGTGCTGGCTCAGTGGTCAGGTGGCAGGGTAACAAGGAATCATCAGGGCTGCTAGAACTGCAGGCATCTGTATTAAGCATAAATTTTATATTATTCATATAAGAGTGTCACCTGTAAAAACTTAAAAGTCATTTACCTTGAACATTTATAGTTCGAGGGGAAAAGACACCGCCATAAAACAAAGCACTAAAACATAAAAGTGACGACAAGCAAGTGTAAGTCACGGGGAAGATCTGAAAATTTTGGGAACTGGAAAGATTGGAAGGAGCAATTATTCTTATCACCAATTGGTCAAAGTATTGATTATATAAAACATAAGAGCCAGAGGATCGGGAAATTGGCTTTGGGACTGTGTCTCTTAGGAGTGTCAGAAGCTATGCCTATAAAGTCTCATTAATATGACTGCCTTGATGTGAAGTGAACAGGACAAAATCAAATGAAACACCAAAGTGGATAAGGAAAAAAAAACACAAAGTCTCAACCCTACAAAAAGAACTGTAGGCAACTAAGAGATGCTGAGAGTGAGAGAAATGGTCTTCTTCAAGGAAGAGCACAGCAATTGGTTATCCAATACCATACAAGTAACATTATACAAACCGAGCAGGTTATGTTTAAGAACATGTATATATGTGTATATACATAAGCATATATGTAACAAATATTACTAAAAGTAAGCTAATAATTGGAAAGAGAGCGAGGAAGTGTGCATGGGAAGACTTGGGGGGAAGGAAAGGAAACGAAGAAATTAAGTTATTATACTCAAAAGAAAAATAATTGATTCTAATACAACTTCCTTAGAAAAAGAGTGGAAGTTTCATGCCAGTATCATATCAGTTTACTGAGCTAAAAATTAGGTTAATATTTATCAGTTTAATAAAAAAAATACTGAAGTTGTGATTCTTTATCTGAATTTCAATTGGCTTAAGATACCTACAGTTACATGAAGTAGAAATGCATGTGTCTAAGAAAAATACTCTGTGTGTGTGTGTGTGTGTGTGTGTGTTGGCATAAGATGTTGATCAAAATCAGCTATCAAATGAAGCTGATTAAGGTTTTGAAAAGTTATCCAGGCAAATAAACGATACGCCTATTTGTTGCAGTTTGATGTGGCAAAAAGCTTAAAGCACAAATCGTTGTGTTTGTGAACTTCTATAAGAAGATTGTTGGCTCAGAAAGCTTCTCCTTCCAGAAGGAGGAAATATTGGAAAACCCACTCTGTAGAGCAAAAGGCATAGCCAAAGGCAAGAGAGGCCCATTGGCTGGAGAATCCCTACCAAAGAGCTCAATGAAATCTAATCAAGAACACACATGGAGGGGGTGAGGGAGACTTGCAATGATGATTTTAGAGTAGATAGGACTCACCGACTTCTCTCCAAATGGGAAATACACTCTACCATTCTGTACTAGGTGAAAGAATAGGGGGAACCTTTTTATTTCCTGTTTGTGACTTGCTTGGAAAGAACCATATCCATATATGAAAGTGAGATGACCTGGTTACCATTCAGAGATCGTAAACTTGGAGTTCTATGCCTTGAGCAGACAGGACTTTGGTACACACAAAAAGCTCTAAATAATCCCTTATTCAAACTGAATGCATGAAACATATGACTGATTTCACCGCTGAGGTAGGACGGAAAGCGACACATCTTTTTTTCCAAGTTAGAGTCCTTGTTAGAAACCATGCCATGACAAGTGTACCACTTACCAAGGTAGGGGCATGGGGATTAGAAAAATAAGTAAAGAGAATGAAGATGCGAGTGAAAATAATAAAACAGAAAACAAAGGATAATACTGGGAAGGAATTCCAGTGAATACTGAAATCGCCCGTGTTTAATGTTCATTTGCTTAAAATACCCTGAACCCAAAAGGTAGGGAGTAAGATAAAATACTGCATTAACGCGATACAAGGAAATGAACAGACCAGTTGAAGGTTGTGGGCTACATTCATAGTTAAACATTCTGTTGCTAGAACAAGACAAGTAACGCTCACACCTTAGACCCAAACATTCTGTAGGCAACCCACTCTCTAGGTGGAATCCATAGTTATCTCCCTAAGGGAGTAGGAACTTAGTTGGATCCTTAGACTTTTGTTTGAGGTAGAAACAGATCTACTTCTCTATACCTGAAATACAAGGTCTGGGTATTACCCACACCTGTTGATAATAACCTTGAGAGAGCAGAACTCTCTAATCTAAATTTAGGTGGGACCTTTGTTTGAGGTAGAAACAGACAATAACTTTGAAGAAACAGAAATAAGTTCCAACTCTCTGACCTTTGGTTGGGGTGGAATAGCAACAACTGAGCAAGCTGAAACACTCTGACCTTCAGACAAGGTAGAAATAGGCTCACATTTTTGGGTCTCAACAAGTACTTAAGTCCTAGAAGTCTTTTCTATAGAGACTGGTGGCTAGCTGTAGTTAGATAGGCTTCTCTTTCAGGACTCCAGAGCAACATAATGAGCAGAGCAACCTTCTCACAAGAGATGTATGCACAAACCATTGCTATTTCTGAATGTTAGCTGAGTTGACCTGTGTACACTCTTTTGAAATTCTTTTTTTTTAATTCTTATTTTTATCATCTCTAACAATCTATACACTATTTATGATCCCCTCATAAAACAGGCTTGTGTATCTTTTTCTAACATTTTATGTATTTTTCTGCTACATCAGTATTCATGGATGCCTAATAATCCAAGTAGGAATGGTATAAAAGTTTTTACACAATCCCATATTTATAAACCTTGATGAGCTATTTCTAGGTTTTAGTACTACATAATAACAAAATGCATATTCTTAAGCTAGATCCTAACATTAAGTTCATAATGATTACCAATTCTTATAATTTGTACATTAAAGCATATGAAATTTTAAATATTTGGGCATTCAATCATTTATTCCCATTGCATTCCAGGCAATGAAGATAGAATAATAAATATGGCATATAAAGGCTCTGTGAAGCTTAGCACCAAATTGCTTGCAAAGCATTTACTAATACCCTCAATACTTGTGCAGGAAGGAGTGCATAAGTACCACCCTTCTCATACCCTTGGCCACTCGCTCATGGACCCATACATAAGTGCCTTTTTGCCATCTATAGCATTATATATCTGGAATATCCTATGAACTTTTTTGAAGATGACAAGATTATAGTAATTTCTCAAGTACAGTATGATCCAAAATGCATGGGATTTTTTTTTTTACTTTCAGAAGAATGCACACCACAAACTAAATTAAGCTGAGTAAATCTCAAATGCCCATGGAGCTACTCTAGTCCATAACATAGCACTTTTATATGTAGCATTTATTTAGTTAGTTAGTTAGTCTTTTTTCCTCCATAGATCAGGAGACCCTTGAAAAAGAAAAAGAATATCCAAAGAAGTAAAAAGGTAGCCAATTGTTGAGGCAAGCTGAAGGAGATGGAGGGTGAATGGACCACACCCTTGCTTACACTTCCGCAGCAAGACAGTGAGTGCCTGTAATCTCCTTCCAGTCTTAACATCTTCCTTCTCCTTTACACAAATTAGTTGTGCAGATAAAGATAGCAATGGTTACGTGCTTAGAAAAGTCTGGTCATCGTGACAGATGATATTGTAGACTAGTTTCTGTTTCTTTGTTTTTAGGAGCTGAAAAAATAGCTAAAGGTCAGCCTTATGATGTCATATTATTATGTAAGTAAGTTAATGTAATTATATAAATATGATAAATAGAAATCAGAAATGAATGGAAAGGGTTATTCTCTGATTTCATATCAATATCATATTCCATGGGTGCATGCAACAAAGATACACAGTGACGATGAGTAGCAGATTTTGGCACACCAAACCCATGGAAGTTAAGCTCTCAGTCAAATGAAACAATAAGCATGAATATTTTTTAAATCTCTCAGTGGGAGATTTTGAAAAGAGGCTAAGAGGAATATGAATTTAACAGTTTATAAGGAAAATATTGTTTTTAAGAATCAAGTACACAGCAACCTCCCAGTGATGGTATTCTTAGTGATTCGTAGGCACTTCAGTGATCTGGTCACATTTAAGGACACATTGCATTCTACATAAGCAATAAGTTGAGCTGAATATAAAAACCTTTAAAAAAAATCCAAACCTCAGTGAATTAAGAATTAACTACTTCTTAAAGTAATCTGTGAACAGTAATATTATTAATTCTTGGGAGTGAGCACAAATATTCACATTTATACTTCCCAGCAAACCGCTAACTGTTGATCCACTATCAGGAGGGAGTGTGCAATAGAAAGTCATGAAAAAGAAAATATCTGCTTCCTGCTGCAAATATTTAACTTCCCAGAATATTCTTTCTTGATGGATTCTTGAAGGATGTTTGTCTTTCTCTAGAGTGGCAGGCATAGCATGTACAACTTCCCCAAATCTGCTTTATGCCTAGTCTCTTAATGGATGTGGGATTCCCCTCTGTATGCCGTGAATACCATTGGTTAATAAAGAACTGCTTTGAGCCTGTAGCAGAACAGAAGTAGGCGGGGGAAACTAAACTGAATGATGGGAGAGAGAAGGTGGAGTTAGGGAGAAGTCATGTAGCCCCGCTGGAGGCAGAGGCCGGAACTGTGCCGGTAGGCCACTGACATGTGGCGATACACAGATTAATGGAGATGGGTTAAATTAAGATGTAAGAGTTAGCAAATAAGAAGCTAGAGCTAATGGGCCAACCAATGATTTAAATAATATGGTTTCTGTGTGGTTATTTTGGGGCTGAGCAGCTGGGAACAAAACAAGCGGCCCCCTCACAACACTTCATAATGGGGAAAATGTCTTCAGCACATTCTTGATCTTTCTGTGATAACTTTCCTCACCTTCTTGGTTTAAAGTACCCTTTCCATAGAGTCTCTGCTGCCACAAGGCGCCCCCCCCCCACACACACACAGACACACAGACACACACACACACTTTTGTCAGCCTTTCCTAAGGATAATTTTACCCTCTTTTACTTCTCTTCATTGGGGCTTTTTTCCCTTCTCTGTGTTCACTTCATGTTTATCAAACCAGAATGTCTTCTTTCTACCATTTTTGGTCCCAGACTGTATTTTCTGTAATTAATGCTCCAGATACACCTTAGCCCTAAATCTTTCTTAAATTCTTTTGTTCAGTAATGAGAGTCTTAAGTATGCCATACATCACCCAGATCTCATAGTTTTACATTTACTAATATATGTAAAACTATATATGGTGGTTGTATTTGTTGTTTGTTTTTTGTTTTCTCAAAATTTTGAGGAGATAAACTTTTCAAATTTACAAAGTATCAATAAGCTTTGTTTTTTTTCTGCTTTTACCATCAAGTATTTTATTTACTTTCTTTTTTAAATTTTTTATTTTTCCACTCAAAAATTGACCCTTCCTCCCCTTTTCCCACTCCCCTCCCGCTCCCCCGCTAGCCCTCCTTCCTCCCCCTCTATCCTTAAGAGAGGGTAGGGTACTCTGCCCTGTGGGGAGTCCAAGGCCCTCCCCCTCCATCCCTGCCTAGGAAGGTGTGCATCCAAGTAAACTAGGGTCCCAAAAAGCCAATACATGCAGAAGAGACAGGTCCCAGTGCTATTATCTATGGATTCTCAGTCCATCCCCATTGGCAGCCACATTTAGAGAGTCCAGTTTGATCGCATGCTCGTTCAGTCCCGGTCCAGCTGGATTTGGTGAGCTCCCATTAGATCAGGCACACTGTCTCAGTGGGTGGACCAACCCCTCGCGGTCCTGACTTCCTTGCTCATCTTCTCCCTCCTTCTGCTCTTCAACTGGACCTTGGGAGCTCAGTCCATTGCTCTAATGTGGCTGCGAGTCTCTGTCTCTATCTCCATCCATCGGGTGAAATTTCTATGGTGATATTCAAGATATTCATCAGTGTGACTATGGGACAAGGCCAGTTCAGGCACCCTCTCCTCTGCTGCCCAAGGACCTAGCTGGGAACATCCCCGTGGACACCTGGGATCCCCTCTAGAGCCAAGTCTCTTGCCCACCCTAAAAAGGCTCCCTTAATGTAGATATCTTATTCCCTGCTCTAATATCTGCCCTTCCTTCATCACTACCCTCCCACTCCTCCAAGCTCTCTCCAGTCCTTCCCTTTTCCCTTCTCCTTCCCCCAACTCCACCCTGTTTTTACACCGAGTTAACTTCCTATGTGCTCTCCCATTTTACTGCAATATTTTTATTAGGACATTAAGAATTCCATACATGCACGCAATGAATTTTAATCATATTCAACACCCCCATACACTTCTTCCCTTAACTATTCACAGATCTCCGCACCCTTTTTCAATTTCATGTCCCAACTTTTTCTTAAGTGCACAATGAGTCCAATTTGTACTTCCAATATATAAATGAATGAGGAAACATTCACTGAACCATTCAATGGGCCATGTTGTTTGAATCTTACTTTGAAAAACATACCAAACAACGCTCTTGAAGAAGGCGCTTAGAGATGCAATAGCATCAGCTCTCAAAAGTATTTCTGTGTAGTAGTCTATTCATTGTCTTTGGATTACGTTATTCATGTTATGATGTCTAATACACAGAGAGACAAATAGACCTGTAATTAGCATGCTACATTTGTACATAGACAGGTGGCTGATAGACATATATAGGTTTGCTATGCTATTGACCTTATAACTCTTTATTTCACTGAATCGCTTTGAAATAAAAATCCTCAAACATTGAATTATCCTCTTTCTATGTTGATCACACATATTACTAATGAATATAATTCTATCTCTGCTCATATTTGCTTCTCAAATCTGTTCCAATAAAGGAAAATCTCTAGCTCCCTCCAGAAAAGCCCTTTGGAAGCTACCTGATCAAATAAGTGTATCTAGCTGTTTTTACACTCTTAGTCAGGAAAGAAAAGAAACAACTCAAGACTGAGAAATGTTAGGTGAATTTTTTGCATGATTAGTCCTTATGAGATGAGATGATATTGTATAACTGAGACCTGAAATGTAACTCTCATTCCTGGTGACTGTTTTAACTTTAGATCATTTTCATTAGCCATTTGACAGGGAGAAGCAAAAGCAAACGGTCCCGTATCTTCTAACAGCTGCAGATTCTGAGCAAAGAGTAAATGGCAGAAGTATATTTGGATCCAAGTGTGAACATAGTTTTCTTCCAACATTCGTTCTCAGCTCCATTTTTAAAAACTAAGAACAAACTCTCAAGTGCACCCTCCTCACTGTGGGAGTCACTAATGAAACCCACAGCCTGTAATCCACCAGAATTCTGGAGGGAAGCTCATCTCAGTATCCCTTCCAGAAGCGGAACTTCTTGCTGATCCTCAGTGCCCAGCACAAGCCCCATTTCTCAGATTCCATCCTCCAGTAGCAATACAACAGACAGCCTGTTTTAGGGTTACTCCCACATGGAAAGCACAAGGGCATTATGATTATAATGTAAACCCTTACTGCAAATATCCAAACCCTAAGACAGCTCTCTTCTCAAATGAAACACTTCATCTTGCTTCTGGCTTAATGAAAATATCTTGTCTACTCCAAATCATGGCAGTGGTGATGAAGAACCACATAGTCTAGATGCTAAAAGACAAGGTCAATACTTTTTTGCTATTTTTAATCTGTTGTTTCATTTATTTTAAGGTTTACAGTGAGTATATGAAACAAATGGTTTTATCAACAACCATACTTATGAGTGCAAATGCATTATTTCACCTTGCTTATATTAGTTCCCCATTGGTTCTCTTCCTCCTTCCAAATAGTTTCACTTTTATATCTTATATAGTGCTTGAATATTATATGAATGTATCTTAAGTCCAGATTCCACATATGCGAGAAAACATGCAATATGTTGTTTTTTCTCTCATTTCTATTTATTTCTTGTTCCTGCCTCCTATTTCCTTTTAGGCTTCCTCATCTCCATCCCATAGTCACTCCTCTACTTTCATGATAGGTGTGTGTGTGGTTTACATTTAGATTCTATATATAAAGAAAAACATGTTATTTGCCTTTTTGAATCTGAGTTATTTCAAGTCATGTGATTGTCTCAAGTTCTATCAATTTTTCTGCAAATGACATAAGTTCATTCTTTGTGGCAAAACAAAATTTCCACATATATATGTGTGTTTGTGTGTATATCTATACTAGTTTTTTTGTATGCATATATATATATTTTTTTCTTTTTTTTTTTTTGAGACAGGGTTTCACTGTAGTCCTGAAACTAGCTCTTGTAGATCAGGCTGGCCTTGAACTCACAAAGATCTGCTTGCCTCTGTCTCCTGAGTACTGGGATTAAAGGTGTAAGCCACAACCACCTGGAGATAGATAGATAGATAGATAGATAGATAGATAGATAGATAGATACAGATATAGGTATATATATATTTCTTTATCCATTCATCTGTTCATGTGATTGTCTTGTATGACTCTCATTCAAGTTCACACTATTTACAGATTAAAGTTCATTTCTTAATATTGATCATGTGGACACCATAGCCATACTCATAAACTAAATTTAGAAAATTCTAGCAAGGTTTTATTCATTTATATAATTCAACTGTATGCCAACTAGAAGTAAAGTACTATGCCATAATTTTGAGATACAATGATAAATCAAATACAAAATCAATATGGAATTCATTCAGCCTTTACAGGGCCAAGTATTTAGGCTTGTAGACTGTATAGTTTTTTTTCTAATCACAGTGACTCTTCTATGCTCTTGTTGTAGGAAAACATGCATAGACTCATAAGCCAATGAACTGGCTCTGTTACTGTAACATTTTATTTACAAAATATGTGACAGACTAAATTTGGTCCTCTGCTGTGGTTTGCTGACCTCTGTTCTAGTCATTTAAGATATGAGTCTATGCTCTCCAATAAGAATGCAGTTGGCACAGAGATATCTAAATTTTTAGCTTAGAACACTGAAAAAAGTAAAACACTTAGGAAAGTTAGATCTGATAATGTTTATTTTATTAATCTTGGTTTGTATAAAGTATTATTATTTCAACAAGAAACAGTGTATTTATCTTATTACATGCTTTCATCTTTTAATCTAGGTCTTTTATACACACAGTTCATTTCAATGCATCCCTGTTATGTTGCAAGTGCTCAGTGGCCACCACAATACCTAGTGGACAACACTAGACACTTGCCTAGGTCTGTATAGAGAAATAGATTGTTGTATGAATTTTCTTAAGGAAACAATTCCTGCTTACCCCAAGTAAAGAAGACTCCCCCCACCAAAAAAAAAGCCAGTTAAATTATTCCACTCAAGTCCAGCCTGGTACCTATGAGTTTATTTAGGCTGAATGGGGGATGGTGACTTACAGGATCATGGGTACTCTTGGGTCAAAATGGCCATCCCCACATGGGTGATGACTGATAAAAGCTGCATCACTGGAGCCACCCTGAACAACCTGTAGACAGTTATACTACCAAAGCCCCTTCTTTACTGCTTATGTAATCTCTGAGTGGGTGCTCATGAGCCTTGTGTGTGTTGTATAAGCTTCATAAACCCCATGAGTTTTGTGAGTTGCAGGAGCCTCCTGACATACCTGCCCTTATTGCTTAGTCCCATCCAATAAGAATAAAATGTGATGCACAATTGCACACATTTATAGAAACATATGCATATGTGTCGGTATATAGTTTGAATATTTAAATATAGATGCCCAGGTGATTTGGAATAAACACAGAAAAGGAAGAGACAATTTCATGACTATGGAAGATATGGCTAACTGTTAGAAAGGGTCTTTAAGACAAGAACAATCCCGTGGGATGAGCAAGGCTTCCTCAGTTGAGAGCAGAGGGAAACAGGAATCTATTTGGAGGAAAAGATGCATATAATGACCTGGAGAGAGGAAAGGCGGCAGCTTCTTCAGGGAATAAAATATATGTCAGTGCAGAGTCAGATGGAGGTGCTGACCCTGAGCACAGGCAACACCTTGGGAGCAGTGTGCAGTGAAATGGACATGAGCCATACTAACAACAGAACTGATGAAACCAAGAGATCTAACACAGGACAAGGAAGAAGCCAGAGGGTAGGATGATGTTGAGGATCTGGGATCATACCACATGCAGAGATGGAACTGACATCTGCCAAGATAAGACATTCAGGAACGGGGACAGGTTTGGATAAAGATGAAGGGCTTAGTCTTGACCTTCTTCGAGCCCTTGGGAAACGTGAACCAATATCAGAAAATAGAAGCAGCACACACACAGCAGACTTTGCACTGTGAAAGCTCTTTGTGTCAGTAGCTACCTTTTCTGATGAAATCAAAAGCTCTCTCGGGGCTAGGGAGATGGCTCAGGTGATAGATCATTTGTCAGGCAAGCACTGGGACCAGAGTTCAGATCTTCAGAATTCACATAAATGGCTGTGGAGCCTGGCCTGTAATTCTATGGCTCAAAAGATGGAGGAAAAAGATGCCCCAAGAGAATGCTGCCTACTTGGACTATCTGTATCAGTTCAAATATGGGGTTCAATATGGGTTTAAATGAGGGGCCCTGCCTCAGTAAATGAGAGGAGAAACATTTGGAAAAGATACCCCACATCTATCTCAGGCCTCCATACTCACACACTTACTTGTGCACATTCACGCACACACATACATACAGAGATACCTTCACACACCCAAAAATACACACAAACTCATACCACACATACACACACATGCAAATCAGAATAAAAGAGCTCTCTCTCCCCTCCTTCCAACCCAAACCATTTGTATTAACTCTTTCACCTTTAGGAGAATGAGACTGTCCAGCCTGCCTAGCACTCGGGCTTTTTCTGCTCTTTCTCTAACTAGCCCCTGTTCATTTTCATATGTCAATTCTAATATCACTGCTCAGCAAGAATTCCCAGGCTCCCAGATGTGGTCGGAGCCCCTAGTTGTCTAGATTCCCTTATGTATTTCCTCGGGGGAAACTTTCACACTTGTAATTTTACATCTGTTCACACAACTGTTTGATTAATGACTTTCTGCCTCAAAAATAGTGATTGGTAAACAACAAATATTCTGTTCTAGCTTGACATTGTGACACTAGCCTCTGTCACTTGGCCCAGGGTAGATGTTAAATAAATAGTTACCAAATGAATAAGCATAACGCTAAAAGTCTTTTTTGAAGCCCAAAATTATCTGAGAAGGGACATAAACCTTAGCATGGATTCCACTATTCAGCCACAAATGCAATCAAAGGTATTAACTTTCGTTATTTTCTACAATTTGACTTTGGGTTTTAATTCTTCAGTCACAACTGAGGTGGTAGAAATTTAGTCCCAATTGTTTTGTGTTTCCCAAGACTAGTAGAGGCATCCCTGCCCAGGAATCTACCTACTGGCTTAGGGGAATGCAGAAGACCCTCATTTTTCCCAGGTTTCTCCCAAGTTAGGGGTTATGCTAAGGGACTTTCCCTCTCCTTTGGTGACACATTCAGACAGACCAAGTTGACCCCTTATGATTGTCTGCCTTCTAACATCTATTTTCATAGGCAATAAATGTACTATACTTTAGCTATATGAATGGAGATGGGGGAAGAGAAAAATGAAAGCAAAGTTCTAGGTTAAAAATGGTAGGCATTTTTTCCAAAACATGATGCTTATTAGCTTCTGTGAAAAATTAAAGGTGACAGATGACTTTGGGTGAATGAATTTTACAACTTCAGGAGAAATACATACAGAGGCAAGAGATACACAGAAGAAAACAGAATTGTTTTCTAGGTTGCTCTCTTCTGTGCCCATGGTCAGTGATGCAGTCTGGGAGAGAGGTAGCCCTTTGCTCATAGCCCCTACATGAAGCACCAGCTCACATTTCTCCCTTGTAGTTATTCATTCATGGCTACTGGATTACTGTCCGGCCTCTGGGTTGTAAGGTCCCCAAAGGCAGGGACGCTCAATCAGAAAGTGCCCACCTCGGCCCCTGCTGTGTTGTCAGCCCTGCCTCAATCTGGCACAAAACAATGCTCAACAAATTATATTGAATAAGTCGATCTGTGGAACGGCGTTCTAACCTTGTTTTGTTGCTGTGTTAGAACACTCTCACCAACAGCGACTTAGGGAGGAAAAGCCTTATTTGGCTTACGTGTCCACTAATGAGGGATGCCAGGGAAGGAATTTAAATAGGCTCTTGAAGCAGACTGTGGTGAAATTGCTGTTTCCTGGATCACTCACAGTCCAGAGCTACCTGCCCAATGAATGGTAACACCCACAGGAGGCTGAGCCTTCCTACATCAATTAGCAATCAAGACATCCCCACACAGACATACCCAGAGACCAACCTGATCTGATACCTAAACTACGATTCCTTTTTCAGGTGACTGACTGCAAGCTGTGTCAAGCTGGTGGCTGAGGGCAAACATGAAAAGCGTGAATGAGGATATACAGATTTGGATTCTCCTCTTGGTCAAGTTCCAGCTCTAATCTGAACCTTTTGGAAGAAACTTTTCATTTATGCCTCTCACTGCCCTGAAAAGCATCCCTCATTCCTTTTAGAGCGCTTATCAAGAAACGGTGGTCGCAGCAGCTAAGGGGATAAACTCCTGAGACCAAAATTATTTGTTTAAATAGCAGCTAAATTTTCTAACAAGAGAAAATGATTTAAAGACCCTGAGCACAATTTCCTACAAAATGGAGAGACAACTGTAGAGTCAATGTCATTAGGATTATTATTATGAAGAGTAAATGGGGCAATATATATAACTTTTAGTTCATTAACACATTTAAGCACCCAAAAGTCATCTTTTATACTTATGATTCTCCAGTTTTAGGATGACAATCTTAAAACTGCTACATTTGCTGAATACATGCTATTTTTGAGCAGTCAGAACAAAATTCTATGTGGGCTTTCACAGTGAAGTCATAGTTAATTCTATGGGTTATTATTTTACCTCTCCACCATTATGAAACTTTGGCTCAAGGGACATAAATTGTCCAAGGTCTCATAGCTAGTAATTAGATTTATTGTCATTGGACCCCAACTGATAACACAACAGCTTCTACACTGTCTCCAGAGATGTACGCATCTTACATCTTGTGCTAAGTTATAAATTTCATGCCAGGCAAGGATTTGGTCTGATTTATCTTTGTATCCCCCAAAGCATCTAGCTTAATGCCTTATATGCCAACATTGAGTAAATATTTATTAAATGATTGAGCACAGAGTGAAGGGACCCCAAAGTCAAACTCCATCAATGTCGTAATATTGTCCTGGCACTGAGTCTGCAGAAGGTAGTCCTGTGCATAATGAACAGAACAATCTTTTCATTGCTGGAGCGGCACCTTCAGGAACACTCGTGTCATAAACAGAAGACCTGCCATGCACTCAGACACATTGTGTCACCGGCGTCTCAGCGTTGTCTGGACTCATCTTGAAATGTGTACATTTGCACAGGGTACTGCACTCCATTAGTGATTAAAGAAGCGTTTTTCCAAGACTCAGATGATAACTTATTGCAAGCCTGAGAAACTCAGTTAGATTTCCTAGAATCCACATAAAGAAGCTGATCACGGTGGGTAGGATCTCATAATCCGAACACTAGGGAGGCACAAACAGGGAGATCCCTACAGCTCAATGGCCAGCAGCCAAACCTACTTTGGCAAGCTTCAAGCCAATGAAAGCAAAGTAGATAGCACCTGAGTGAAAAAGAACCCAAGGTTGTCCCCTGGCCTACATACATGTACACACACACACACACACACACACACACACACACACACACACACACACACACCTACAGAAAAATGATCTAAAGAGCAGAGGAGGAACATTGAAATTATTTGTATGACATTTGGTATATCATTCCTGTGAGAGCTGAAGAAAATTTTGGTCAGATTAAGTTTATTAATGTGTCTATAATAATTTTGCTTTGGGGCTATGATTTACCCATCTTCCAGTTTCAATTTTCCAGTAATTTTACGGCCTGTCAGGGATAGATGGTCATGTCAACATCCCTTGAAGAACTGGCCATGAAGGAATTTCAAGCTGTAACTACTATACAATAGCATCAATGATAAATCTTTGCATTTGTATAAAATTTCAAATCCTCAAGGCTTTTATATTATATACAAAACTTAGACATCAAATTCGATTAATTCCAGAAAGTTTGAATTAATTCTCAATAAACTACTTCGTAATAAAAATGCATAAGTTAAAAATAAAAACTCACATGTGATGGATACAGTTAATTTGCTCAGAAAACACCGCAGCACCAAGTGATGTGTTTGGAACTTACAGGAAAAAAAAAAAAAACAAAACCCAAGAACAGCTAGGCAGTGCATGGTTATCTCATAGGCAGAAAGGCGGGAAAGTTAGAGTCTTAAACTTTAAGAACTCACACCATGCTAGAATGGCAGCTCTCAATGCTGCAGGAAGTCTTACAGCTAGTGGTTACCTGCCCACTGGGGCGTGGCCTCTTATACTACATATGCTGATGCTGAGCCTGCATCCGGCCTCTTTTCCGGCCTCTCTGTTCCGGTGCGGATTTCGGTTTCTGATCTCCGTTCCAACAGAGGATTCTGATTTGTGAGTCTACCCCTAAATAAATAACCCTCTATTTCTCAATTCTGAGCTAGCGTGGGATTTCTTTTAAGCATCCTTCATCTTAGCATCTGGTCCATGCACCACCAGCATCAGGACCTCAACAATAGTGCATGTATTCAGGCCTCACTCTGACCTTCAGAATTAGGACAGTTGTGGGGACCACAGGTATCAGTGCTTTTGCAAGATGTCAATGATGGTTCATTTAATGTTCATTTGCGAACACCACTGAGCTACAGCCTTGATCTTTTCCTGTGGAGATGAATAAGAAAGCCATATACTTTTCTTATGGGGATGAACATCCAGATAAGTAATTTTTCACCACTACCACACAAAGTATAAAGAATATCTAATTTCTAACTTAGATGAAAAGAGTAGAGTGGCTGACAAGGATGCAGATGAGCCAGCCCTGAGGGAGTGAGAGTAGAAGAGCTGGCCATGCCCCCTCATCTGCCAGGCGGTAAGGGCTAAAAAAGATTTTTTCCCTCTTGCCCCTGCAACCTGAGACAGGCAAAGGAGTTGACCCTCTCTCTTACCAGCAACAGCATTCAGGAAAGCGTGTCTTGCGCCTCACCTGGGCAGCACGGTAGAGCTGACCCTATTGACTGGGTGCAAGTGAACCACCTGAGAACCTGAGAGACCTATCCATTCCCCTCATTGGCCACATGGTGGCATGGGTTGGAGAGAGATGCCCCCTTTACCTCCTGTGGTGAGTGGGGGAGATGCCCCTGCCCTCACCAGCTACACTCAGGAGAGTGGCCCTGAGCCTCACCTGGGCAACACAGTAGAGCTGGCCATAAAGGTGTAGGTGTGGGTGAGCCACCCCTGAGGGTGTGAAAGTAGAACTGGCCCCTCCCATTGCTCATGGCTGCAAAGGGTGAACCAGTGGGGACAACGCTGGAGAGCTCACCCTGGTGGAGAAGACAGGAGAGATCTAATAGATTGACCAATCCTACTACTATGCAGGCCTAGTACCAGGGTTCTGAGTTGGCCTACCCCAACATCCCATCTGTGATCTGTTGGAGCGTGGAAGGAACACGTCGTGCAGATCCAAAGCAATAGGATTTCTACAACAGAGAGCAAACACAGGATATCCAAGAGGAGCCCAGCAGAAACCAGAGGTCTCAAATCAGACCAATGATACTTTGCAATGAACACTTGCAAATAAAGATACATGGATAAAAGTGTATACTGTGTGACTCACTGTGACACACTATAGCTTCCATGAGGAGAGTTTTCTTTTTCTCTTAAATTTCATTTTATTTTATTGGGGGTGTATTTCAAGGGCAGAGAACAGACACGAAGGGATGGGGAGATGAATGGGATCCAGATACATGATGTGAAAGACACAAAGATTAAATAAAAAGAAATTTTTAAAAAAGAGTAGAGTGGGGTTATGATGGATAGGAAGTGGTTTTGTATTCCCTGCTCTTAGTTCTCATTAGTACCTTAAGATTCTGAAGCTGAAGCTCCTAAGAACAGACTATGTGTGACTATGTGTGTGTATTCATGTGCGTGCACATGTGTGTGCATGCTTGAGCACATGTGTGTGCACGCATGTGTATATATGTATGGTGTGTGTTCATGTGCATGTGTGTGTTTGCATGTGTGTGCACATGTATGTGCATGTGTGTGCTCATGCATAGGAATGGACATGCCATGGTGGGCATGTGGAAGTCACAGGAAGCTTCCAGGAGTTGCTTATCTTCTTCCAGCATGAGTTTCAGGCTTCTCACAGTGTCAAGTTCGCATGCAGTGTGAGTTCCAGGGTTCCCCTAGTATCAAGCTTGCATACCATCTGCTTTTACTAAGTGAACTATTTCAGTGGCCCAGTCTCCAGATTTCTTAACCTCAAACTTTATACTAGGAAATACAATTTAAAAGCAGGAACTCCCAGGAATCATAAAGTTTGACTGTGGCCACCATATAGTTCTGCTTCTGTTTTTTAATACTAGATGTTAGTTCTGGACTAATGTGCAGAGGAGGGAAAGCAATAGGAAATTCTGATCTACACTAAGCCAAAATAGCAAGCAATTTTTGTCTTAAATGGTTGGTTTATTTAAAAAGTGTCAATCAAGCCGGCCAGAATCCAAACTGCTTATTGTATAGTCTATAGATTGCTAAAGAACTTGGGTTCCCAAGGGTTGATCCCCCTTGGGATCATAAGCAGCATTTTAAGAGTATGGACAAATTTGATATTTTTCCAAGACATTTCCATAGAGTTTTGCTATTTTTCTGTAGAACCTATAACTTATGCAATCACTGGATAATTTCAGCTTCATGCAGATGTAGACAAGAAAATCTGGACTTTTCCTTTAGAAATCATACTCATGATTTCTCTTTTTTTCCCTTCTCTCCTCCCTCTCTCTCTTATTCCTTTTATTAGCATATATTCATTGTACCAAATAATGAGCTTCACTATTACATTTTCATGCATGATTATAATGTGCTTTGAGCATACTAATACCCCATTACCCTTTCTTGATTCCAGTGATTATTAATTATGCTCCTATAAAATATTCCTGTGGCTCATTCTACTTCTATTCTTCTCTCATTTCAGTCTGCATTCTAGTTTTCTTAAACTCCAAACCTATTACGCGCAAGCTTTGAAAACCTCCGACAGAGCTACCGTCACCCTCCAATTCACACACAGTGTTTCTGACCTCTCACCAGGTTCTGGCTGCCATGTCTTCCATTTCCTGTTTTGTGAACCCTCCAGTTAATGGACAGCTTGCTTCTTTGAAAGACCACTAAACTTCTGACTTATCTCTTTGGAGATACCTGTCTCTCACTCGCTCCTTCCTCAGTGTTCTTTATGCTCTCAACAAAGGTTGCCTCTTTCATGAAATCGCCAATGGTGTCCCTGAAGTACTGATGTCTCAGTGTTTTTGTGAAACTGTTCATACCTGAAACTACTCAAGTATTACTGGCACACTGGCTAACCTCCCAGGCTTGTGTACAGGAACTGATAAAACTATAATTTCCATTTTGTCTCTGAATATTTCTTATGGTTCACTCTATTCAGGAATACCACTAAAAAAGTAATATTGGCCTATTGTTTATTTCTCAGAAATGTCTGAATTTTTTCTTTCTGTTTGGAAACCAAACTGTAGATATCAACTTCATAGTCTGACTTTTCTCAGATGAAAGAATACAATTAAGACAGACCAGAAAAGAGCAAAGACCCTTTTCCCACCTCTTTGCTCTGTGAAGCTTGTGTTTAGGAGCCATCACATGTTTTCAGAAAGACGAGTCAAAAATAAAGAAATATTATTATTATTATTATTATTTTACATACCAACCACAGTTTCTCCTCCCTCTCCTCCTCCTATTCCCCTACGCCTTTCCCCACTCAGCCCCCCATCCACTCCTCATTCCCATGGGGAGTCAACAAAGTCCAGCATATCAAGTTGAAGCAGGACCAAGTGCCTCGCCCCTGTGTCTAGGCTGAACAAGCTATCCCTCCATAGGAATCTTGGTTTCCTATATCCTATCCCCAATGCCTTGTTTTTGTTTTTATTCCCCTTTTCGTGCAAAGAAGAAAGGAGGCCCGAATAGGAAATGACAATATAGTGGCAGGTGGTTGCATTTATGATCCTCAATTATTGTCATTTCCTATTCTTGCCCTCCTTTCTTTTTTGGTAGGAATGCGTTTACTAGGAAGAAAGGGGGAATAAAAAAAAATAAGGCATTGGAGATAAGATGTAGGAAACCAAGATTCTTTTTTTACATGGTTGGAGAATTCTGGACTATAAAATTCCAGCCAAATTTGGAACACCCAAGAAATATAGGGAGCTAGAATCCTATGTGTGGATTTTCTAGAATCACACCCTTCACGGGGACTGGTAGACTGGGCCTGGAGAAAAGAAGATATGTCCCCCTCTTGTGTTCTGCGAGATGTTTTACTCTTTTGGCTTTTTTTTGGGGGGGGCACCAACCAGCTCCCAAATAAATCACACATGGAGGCTTATTCTTAGTTATGAATGCTTGGCCTTAGCTTGGCTTGTTTCTTGCCATCATTTCTTAGCTTAAATTATCCTGACTACCTTTTGCCTCTGGGCTTTTATCTTTCTCTATTTCTGTATATCTTTCTTTCCATATTACTCCATGACTGACTGGTTGGCTGGGTAGTTGAATCCTAATGTCCTCCTCTCCTCGTTCTTTTGCTCCTCTTCTTCATTGTTTCTCTTTCTATTTATATTCTTTGCCTGCCAGCCCCACCTATTCTTGCTCCTGCCTCACTATTTGCTCTTAATCTCATTAGGATCATCAAGTGTTTTAGACAGGTACAGTAGCACAGCTTCACAGAGTTAAACAAATGCAGTGTAAACAAAAGTCACACACCTGAAAATAATATTCCCCAACACACTTGAGCCCAGGGTTCTCTGGATTCTGCTTTAGCCAGACACTTCAATGAAATTGTGGTAGAAAAGAGTAGCAGGTGCCTGTATTAATTGCTTTGCTGTTACGTTAGAATACTATGGTCAGAGGCAAGTTAAGGAAGAAAGGGTTTGTTTTGGCTTACAGTTCCAAGAGCAGGAAGCTGCCTTACAGCATTTTATTCACACACAGGAAGCAGAGAGAGAATGAGAGAGAGAGAGAGAGAGAGAGAGAGAGAGAGAGAGAGAGAGAGAGAGAGAGAGAGAAAGGGAGGGAGAGGGAGGGAGGGAGAGAGAGAGGAGAGAGAGAGAAAACATGACTATAAACCCTCTCAGTGGTGGACTTCTTCCAGTGGGGCTATCTCTCCCTAAGGTTCTATAGACTCCCCAGATATCACCACCAACTGGAGACCAAGTGTACAAAAATGTAAACCTGGGGAGGACATGTCTCAAACACCACAGTACCCATGGCTGTGGAAACAGCAGCGGCGAAGGTCAGCTCTTCTGTGTGTAAGGAGCTGGGAGATTCAGCTCTTCCAATGACCAGCAGCCTTGTCTCCTTCATTCTTTTCAGAATGGAGGGCTTCAAACAATCTCTTAGTTCTGGTTCCATTAACAAACTAAGATGCTGTTTGTAATAAAACTTAGGAATCGAATTTTAAATTACATGAGAAAGCTAAATTACCATATCCATCACTTTACACAGTTAAGACCAGAGACCATTTTTCCTGGTCCTCCTTCTTCTGGCTGGTGGGAGACTGAAACCAGAAGCCAACAAATGATTGGTAGATGCAAACTGGAATGCTGGCTATGCAGACGCACCAGCCCCTCCATGCCTTAGTGTTTACTCTAAATTCCATTGCAGAGCCCCAAACTCAGTGGTTTCTTTTCAACAGAATTCGATTATTCCTGGGACTCTCTTTTCTAACTAATTCAGCTTTGGTAGCCTGGTCTCAGAAATTTTTCTGTCTGACTCCAGGCAGCTCTTTACTCTACCTGCCTGCTTTGGTTAATCTCTTTATAAAATGGAAGTAAAATATTGTCTTTCTCATTAAATCTGTGTCTGCTCAGGGTTACGTGATGCTATAGTTCAATACATGTTAAATGATGCTAACGGTTGGCACCTTATCCTTCACAAGCAACTTGAGTGCTTAAGATGAATCCAATAAATAATCCAAAATAATTTAGATCCCTAGGGTAACTGCTTAATGGAAGAGTAGCCAAGGTGCTCCTGAGTTAATTATCACTATCTAGAATGTGAGAGGGGGTTTGTTTTTTTCAACTTCAATTTGTGGGATTGATTTTATGGCTTCTAAGGTCTCCTTCACTGGTGAACTCCTTTTTCGAAAAGGATAATCGATAAAAGAAAAACATGCCTTTACTTTAACCTGGGTTCCAATTATTTCCATCCCCCCCTCCCCTGCCAAATCAGTGCTGTTTTCAAGGTAAACATCTTTTAAATTTGGTTAGGATTTAAATGTACGTACATAGCTTTCCTTTTATAACACAAATCCTTATGGGTAATGATATTCATTATCATGGCCTTTTATATGTGCTGTTTGCTATCCCAAAGCATTGCAGAATTCCATGTTCAAATACTAAAACAGAAAACCTGCATGAAACATGCAATTATTTTCACTTGAGCTTCTCTATTTAATAAGCCATTTGATCTAGAATCTTTTGGTTGCTATGCCTGAAATTCGACTCATTTGCTTCCTTAGGAACTACTATAAAGATTGTGATATTGCAAAAATCATATTTTATTACAATTTTATTTTGTAATAATATAGAAAATGTGGTCCGTTCTGCAGAATGACTGAGTCGGTAATATGGAGTAATGCCCCATTTATCCAGGATGGCTGTGTAATGAGGTGGCCTTTGCTGTGATCTGTCCTGATAACCGAGGCTTATTCCCTGTACGTGCGAAAAGCTTTATTCCTTCTTTCTTTTTTTCTTGTGTGTGTGATGTATGTGTGCATATGTGTGGAGGTGTATGCATGCCCATGTATGCAAGTGTGAAGGTCAGAGGTTGATGGTAGGTGTCTTCCTCAGTCACTCTTCACCTTATATATTGAGGCAGGGTCTCTCACTTGAAGGCAGAGCTATCCAGTTTGTCCCAAGGATCCCCTGTGTCTGCCTCCTAAATGCAGGGATTACAAAGGGCAGGCAGCCTTTCGTGGCGGGCATTTCTGTGGGTGCCAGGCATCTGCAGCCCAGTGTTCATGCTGGTGCAGGATTCTCACTGAATGATTTGTCCATTCCATCCTCACCCCACATGCTTTGTGAGACAGGGTCTCTCACGAAACCTGGAACTCATCATTTCTGCTAGTCTTGGTGACCAATAAGTCCCCAGGTTCTGCCTGTCTCCCCCACACTCCAAGTGTTAGGGTTACAGATGCAGGCCATTGCACCTAGAACTCATGTGAGTGCTAGGGATCCAAACTCAAGTCCTCAAGCCTGCACAGCAAGCATTTTATTGACTGAGCCATCTCTCCAGTCTTCTGATGTGATTTTGATGGGAAGGTTTTTCACATACGTTAGACAGATCTCAGTCAAATCAAATGTTCACTGGAGCTGTGGACCAGGTTCTAATGATGAAGACAGCACCATGACAGCCGTTGCAGGAGACCATGCAATGGTCAGACACCATGATCAGACAAGAATCTGGGAGGGGAAGAGGCAGTGTCTCTTTTGTGCAGTGTTCATTTCTCTGATAATCTAGCTTTCCTTTCTCAGCTTTGTTTGCTATTTTTAATCACTTTTCAATGCTTCTGATCCAAATATTTTCCCATTCAGTTTTCTCACATAATTTAATCTTACAGTGGCAATTGGGCATGTGTGAGAATACAGGAGTTCCAGGCTGGCAGTAAATATCCTAGACCCTTGGGTCTTTATCAAAACCTAGCAAGGTAGCAGAGCATCCCATCAAGCATGTGATTTTCTTACGGTGCTCCCCATTTTTAATCTCAGAATATCACTCTGACAGTGTATCCACAACTAGTTTGTAGAGTCCCTGGGGCCAGGACACTCATTTTACCATTAATTGTATTCATTAAACGATGGCATACAGAATGCTGAGTGTGTGAAAAAATTCATGTGGTTTGTGTATATTGTATCTTCCAACCTTAGGAAAAATCCACATTGAAATGTTAATGTAATGTGATACTTAAAATTTCTGACATTTGGCATTATGTCTGCTGAACTTTCTCTCCAATAGAATGGATTGTTTTGCCTGAGGCTTTTACTGTACATAACTAGAAAAATTTCTTGTCTAATTTGGAACTGTGGCTGGGGACCGGCCTTTGCCTCAGTTGTTCTCTTTCCCTGACTTGTGGTCCTTTCTCAGAGATAGCATCTCCTAGACTGTGTGACATATGAGTAGCATCTTCTAGACTGTGTAACATATGAGTAGCATCTCCTAGACTGTGTGACATATGAGTAGCATCTTCTAGACTGTGTGACATATGAGTAGCGTCTCCTAGACTGTGTGACATATGAGTAGCGTCTTCTAGACTCTGTCACATATGAGTACCATCTTCTAGACTGTGTAATATATGAGTAGCATCTCCTAGACTGTGTAATATATGAGTAGCATCTCCTAGACTGTGTAATATATGAGTAGCATCTCCTAGACTATGTAATATATGAGTAGCATCTTCAGTCTTAACCTAAATCCTGATTGTAGCCTTCATTCTTTTATGTGACTTGTCCAGTAACTTATTAATATTTTTAATATATATCTATATATAGGTCAAATTTTTAGATACACCAAATAATCTCTTTCTTTTGACAGGCAAAGGAGTTTTCAGAAAAGAATAGTTCTCAGAAAAGAAATGCAAAGGTACTTTATTTTTAACAATTAAATAACTCTGATGCATTCCAGTACTTATTCTGATTTATTTTTCCCTTGTAATGTCGGGTTTTCTCAATTTTCCTGATCCTGTGAAGCTCACTTCAGAAAACCATCTTTCAACGTGACATTAATTTCTTTAGTGTCAGATTCTTGATTTGCTCGGGACATTGCAAACACTTCTTTCCCCCATCGCTATGCTCTGCTGTCTCCCAAAAGCGTTCTCTAAACCTGTAATATGCCCATGACACTTGGACACACTTGGAAAGTGGGGTCAGCAGTCCTAGTACAATGTGCTAATACCAACTCTTGCTTAGCACATTGTGCTTGTAGAGGGGCTTGTATAGGGCACAGCCTTGTGTATCTTACCTGAACCCCAATTCTCCTGGGAATGATAAGATCTGCTCCATTTCTGGTGATTCACCAAGGATCTTGTTCAGCGTGACTTTATTTTCTCAGAGCTAACTTTTAGAATCACTGTGTCTTTAGCTGTGAGAAAGCAAGGGCAAAGGTCACTCTGTGCTCAATGCAAACATTTATTTTTCTTTGTGGCACTCCTGAAAATCTGGAATGAATCACAATCTACCCTTAAGCTGTATTACCTATAAACAGAACACAGAAATGAAAAACTATAGTTCAATACTAGTACTTCATGGTAAAATGTATGCACTGAAGAGTGAATAATATTGACACATGTGAATCTCAGAAAGAAATAATAAAGTACTCATGCTTTTCAAAGATTAGCACATTCCGAGTTTTGATGCCTTAGCACCCTACACAACCCTTCAAATATGCTTCCCTTTCTCCTTTCTAAGGGGACCCAGCATACTGAAGCCTATCTTTCTCTCTCTGTATCTGCCTCTCTACCATTTTATGGCTTACCAACCATACATGGTTTCTTTTTTAAAAACTAATTTATTTATTCTTATTTCATGTACATTGGTGTTTTACCTGCATCTATGTTTTTGTGAGGGTATCAGATCTTGGAGTTATAGACAGTTGTGGGCTGCCATGTGGGTGCTTGGAATTGAACCTGTGTCCTCTGGAAGAGTAGTCAATGCTCTTAACCACTGAGCCATCTCTCCAGCCCCCATACATAATTTCTGATGTGGGATTCCCCTCTGTATGCTGTAAATACAGTTGGTTAATAAAGAAACTGTCTTAGGCCTGTGATAGGGTAGAGTAGAGCTAGGCGGGGAAAACTAAACTGAATGCTGGAGGAAAGGAGGCGGAGTCAGAGCGAAGCCATGGAGCCACTGCCAGAGACAGACAGGCTAAAACTTTGCTGGTAGGCCACGACCTCAGGGTGATGCACAGATTAATGGAGATGGGTTAAATTAAGATGTAAGAGTTAACAAATAAGAAGCTAGAGCTAATGGGCCAAGCAGTGATTTAAATAATATAGTTTCTGTGTGATTATTTCCAGAGTCTGGGTGGCTGGGAAATATACAAGCAGCCTCCTACAATAATTTCTTAAACAATATTTTGTTTGATAGTTGACATTTTAATGTAGGCAAGTAAAATTTCTGTGTAACTTTTCTGATGGGTTTTGTTATTCTCCATATTATAAGATTCACCTGTGTTGAAACAAAGGTTGTATGTCATGCTTTAGTTTTTGTTTAATTATGTGGGACAACGTAATTGTCCAGCCAATTAGTGGTGGACAATTCAAGTTTTCTGTTGCATTCACTACTGCATGAATGTCTTATGCTTTCTGCTATGCAGGTATTAGGACTCCTCACTAGTGTATATCTAGGAGCAAAATGATGGTTGTGGAAAATAGGCCACCCACCTTACCCACAAGACATGCAAGTTTCTGTTCCTGAAAGCCTCACTATACTTGGCATTAATCACATTTTATCTGACCAACTGGTAGGCATGAAATGATGTCTCATTGAGCGTTTCATTAGCATCTTCCTGATTCATATTGAAACTGAGCATCCTAGTTCATCTTTCCATCATTTGCATTTCCCCTACTGTAAGACATGTTTGGTTTTTGTTCTTATTTTCACTGTCTTATATGTTATCTTCATCTGCATTCTATTACCATAACTGCCTACCTGAGACTAGGTAACTCATACAGAAGTTCATCTCGTTCATAGTTCTAGTAGCTGAGGACTCTAAGAGCCTGGTGACAGCATTTGTTCAGCCTCTGGTGCACTATAGCGTACCCAGTACCATGAGGCAAGTGTGTGCTAACTTGGGTCTCCTTTGCTATATTACAAAGCCATTGATACCCACATGGTGGCACCACTCTCATGACCTCATTAATCCAAATTACCTCCCAAAGGCCCCATCTCATAGCAGCATTAACATATGAATTTGGAGATTAAGTTTCAAGCACATGACCTTTCTGAGTGGGGGACACATTTAAACTATAGCAGACACAAATTATTAATCATTTCTATGAATTGCAAATACCTTCTTTCAGTTTCAGCCTTTCTTTTCGCTGTCTATATAATCTTTTCATTCTATAGTCATCTTAAATTTGAAAGTACAAAACTAATACCAGCAATTTGTAGATTCTGTTTTTCTGATTAGAAAAATTCTTTAGTTCATGAGATTATCCTTCCAGAAATTTCTCTAGTCTCAAAATATTGCCGTTCATAATTATACCTTTTGTTTTCTTTAGAACTAATTATTATTTATTATGTAAGATACAGAAGCAACATTTAATATTTTTCTGTGTAAATAATCAATTTTCTAAATTATATGGTATCAAGAATATGTCTTTCCCTTGCTTTACAGGTTGTCCGGTGTAACTGAGGTTCTGCGTGTGTTGAGGACCTGTTTCTTAGCTTTGGTTTGATTCAGTTTGTATTTTCCTGCAGCAAATCACACTCTGTAATCACAGTAGCCTTGAATAGGGTCACACATAGTGAAGCAAGGCTCTTCCCTTGTATGAGAACATTGGTCTTTGGACATATGTGCATGTGTGCATAACTTCATGTTAGGCTGCTACTTCAAAATCACTTATTTTAGTATGGAGTACTAAAAATTACTCTTTTAGAATGTTTTTAATATGAGAAACACTTCAAACATATTAACGATAAATTGAAAGTTAAATTTTAAAAAAGAGGCATAAAAAGAGGGCTCAGAGGGTAAAAGCATTTACTGTACAAGTCTGATAACCTAAGTCCAAGCCCAAAATTTTTCAGTAGAAGGAGAGGACAGGACACCTAAAAGTTATTTATTCTTTGACTTACATTTGCAGAACATGTCACTTTCCTTTCTGTGCACACACGCACATACACACACATGTAAAAATACACACAAGCATGCAGATTCACAATAATCGACAAATAGATTTAAAATAAAGATCATTAAACCATAACCAAAAGAGTATATTTATATTGATATCAAACAAAACAGATTTTGTAGTTAAAAAATGTTGCTTCAGGTAAACAAAGGCATTTTATAGTGATAAAACAGTCAATCCATCAAAAATATACAGGCACCACGAACATATAAGTGATTTACAGAAGAACCCAAGAAAACAAGTGGCAAAACTGGACGGAACATAGAGGGAAATGGAAAACTGAATTCACAACCCTCAATACTAGAGTGAGCATCTAGAGAGATGACCAATAAAGAAATGGAATGCGTATCTGATTACCAGTGTTGTGACTGTTGCATCCTGAGATGATTGTTATGTAAACATGTGTGAGTAGAGTGATCAGCATTCATACCTTGAACAAAGACAATGGCCTGTTTCTTGGGTAGTGCAGAAGTTGACAGTACAGAATTTAATTGTGCATCTTGGATTCACATGTAATTAGTAACTTTGAGTTGTTCACTTCTGGGGTTTCCCATGTAATATTTTGGAACAGCAGTTAATTATGGGTAATTGAAAACACAGAAAATGAAATCACAGATAAGGAGAGACTACTACATATAAATCTGACTTCATTACAGTTGAATTCTTATATTTGGTAATTTGGAACATTAACGAATTTAAAAGAAATGTATGGTATCTTATAAATTGTAAATTATGTATACCTTAGAGGTCTAAAATCAGAATATATGAAGAACTTTTGCAATTCAACAATAAAAATGCAAACAATGGAATCTTAAAATGAGCCAAATTTTTGACCAGCCATATCTACAAAAAAGACGTACAAGTGGGATAATAAACAAATACTTATAACAATCTTCACATTAGAAAACACAAAACTATGGTGTAACACCACTGTGTACTCAAGAGTGGCTGTAATAAAAAAGAAAAAAACATCAAATGTTGAGAGGGTGAAGAAAATGAGAACTTCCTCCAGTGCTGTGGATATGAAAAAATGCTGCAGCTATTTTGAAAATAATAATTTATGAACTCTCAAAAAGTCAAACATGAAACTATAAGACCTGCCAATACTACCTTTACTTAAATACTCAAGACTATCAGATAAATGAATAAGTATAATACAAACATGCATTTTTATACTGTGTATTCTAATGCCCTTGCATAGAGGACATAAGTATGCCCACATAAACTTATATGCTAATTTTCATAAAAGTAGTATTCTTAGTAGCACAAAAATTTTAATAACCTGAATAACTATCAAGCAAAAATTGAACTGACTAACCCCAGCATAGCTTCATTGACAATATTTTTGATTGTAGTGTTTGAAAAATAGGCTACAAATGAATAAAGTTTGGCAATATTGTGCCAAGGTAAGAAACCAGATTTAAAGGTCATATGTTGTAGGATTCCATTTACATGAAGTGTCCGAGAAAAGCACACCCAAACAGAGAGGCGATCAATGGTTGCCAGGAATGGAAGTAATTGTCTGGACCTTGAGGCTTTACTGCTCATAGCTCCAGGGTTTCCTTTGAAGGTAATGAAAATGTTATGGAATTAAATAGTGACAATAATTGCACTGTTTGTTGATATGGTAAAGAACCTTAAATTGTCAGTGGTGAGACATATGGTATGGGAATTATATATTTTCCATTAAGAATCAACTTTTGACACCCAGGAGGCAGAAACAGAGGATCAAAAATTCCAGGCCAGCATGGACTACCTATCAATATCCAAGCCTGTCCTATGTACAATCACATCTCAGAAAGCTTGACGATCCTCTGGGATATGTTTAGTGTCTTTCACAACTTTCTTCTCCAATCTACTTTCTACTGATGGTTTTCTAATTCCTTAAATTATACAGCTAGTTCATTACTTTAAGCCCTCATTGTTTTCTAATATTAACATATAAGGCTGTGTATTTTATGTAAGTACTCTTTCAGCTAGTACTAATAGTAACTATTTAGTAGTTAATATTTTAATTATCTCCAGTTTTAAACACATTCTAGTTTTCCTCATTATTTATTCTTTTATCCTTGAGTTGTTTAAAATTGATTTTAAATTGACAAGCATATTACTTTCCCCATTATTGGGACTGTTTGATTTTTATCGAATGCAGTTGTGGAATATTGATTCAGTCATTTGTTATATGCAGTTCTAAACCATCAGGTGCTCTCTCTCTCTCTCTCTCTCTCTCTCTCTCTCTCTCTCTCACACACACACACACACACACACACACACACACACACACACAAGTGTCCTTGTCATAAAAAGCAAAGCATTTATTTTCAGGGTTGCTCTTCTCCAAGTCACAACCCAAGGATCTAAGCAATATCTACCTGGTAACTTTTTTCTGCCAGGTATCATAGATCAGTGAACTACATAGAGCTAGCTGAGAGAAAGGGGAGGGAGGAAGGAGAGGGAGGGATAGAGATAGAGACAGAAACAGAGAATGAGAGTCATTATATTCACCCATGCTTTTTTCACCAAAACAAACCCATCATCCCAGCTCCAGACTGGAGACCAGAGGTAGCAACATAGCTGTGGATGTTCAAGATGCTGGGGACTGGAAGACCTGGCTGGTCCTTACTAGTCCAGTCTTCAAAATGTGTTGAGGACAATTTTGAAGGTTAGCCATTGGAGATCTTTTATGTTTCCTTGAGAAAATATGTTTACAGGGAGCTGTAGGGATAGCTCAGTGGTCAAGAGCACTGGTTGCTCTTCTAGATGGCCAAGGTGTGATTCCCAGTACCCACGTGGCAACTCATGACCATCTGTAACTCAAGTTACAGAGAGTCTGGTGGTCTCCTTTGTCACTGCAGTTGCATGTTATGCAGACACACGTGCAGACAAAACACTCATACACACAAAATAAAATAAAAAATCTAATTATATATAAAGAAAGATGCTGCAACTGTTGACTACAGTGAGCCATAAATGCCTATCAGGTTCCATCAAAACATTCTACACTCATGCACTTTACCAAACAATTGAGAAAAATATTCCCACCTCCTGCTTTGACAACAAAGTTGTTGTATTTTTCTTTTAGTCCTCTTACTTTTTGTTGTATTTACTTGACACTGTTGAGTGCTTGTAGCTTTAGAATTGTTAAATCTCCTTGGTAAGTTGACTATTCTATCACCACTGTATGAATATCTTTATTAATAATAAGACTCCCTTCCTTACCAAATATATGCCAAATATTGGCACAATTGGTCATATGAGCTATTCTAACCAAACACTATAATCATATTGAGGAATAATATTGTCTTTGTGATACCATTAATTGGTTACATTAACAATACAACTTTGGTGATTCTAAATTGTATTTAGAACTTTGACACATGGCCTTACACTTCTGGCACTAATACATCATACTCAATAACACCTGATATCACCATCAGTTTCTCCATATACCTGGAGGCTACACATTACTATAAGCCATGTCCATATCATGATTTATGTCAGGTAATAAAAAAATGTGTTCGTAGAACACCACACACAGAACCTGCCTACTTAGCCAGCTGATCTTCTAAGAAACAATGAAACTGCTTTTGAAGTCAGCCATTTCATAGCTTACAAAAGCAGGTCTAAATATTTTCTTTGCTCTGTGTCCCACAAAATAAGCTTTAACACAGACATCAAAGGAAGTCCTGTCCTTTCCGCGCTCTGTTTCTAGACTTAGAGTGTGAGCTACAAATATCAGCCTGCTGTGTCAACAACTTCAGCCTCTCCACTTTGTCTCATTGCCCTTCATTGCCTGCACCCATTGACCCGCATTTCTTTTGCAGTTTTGAGCATACTGCAGAAAGAACATACACCTTTCATCTCACATGATCCTTTGAAGTAGGACTATTGCTCGTAGGCATAGTAGTAGATCCTCAATAGTTATTTTTTTAGCTGAATTTTCCACTTTGATAGGAGTCGAACAACGATGCAATCACAGGTTTTCTAAGTATGGCATTGATAACTCTGAAAGCTGAATTGTCTGGGGTTTTCAACACGTGCGTTTGGGCATCTGCTACAGTTTCCATCATTACTGTGTGCTAAGACTTCAGCCAACAGAGTCTTTTCCCTTCTATATGTAAAGCAGGCAAGGATGCATATAGATATCTATGTATGAAGAGACCAATGCACTTTTAAAAGTGGTCCAGTTGAGACATAACATCTGTTAGTTCCATTATTTCCTGTTTAGTTTCTTTCTGGATGATCTGTCCTTTGGTGAGAGTAGAGTGTTGAAGTCTCCCACTAATAATATGTAGGGTTTGGTATGTGATTTGAGCTTTAGTAATGTTTCTTTTACAAACGTGGGTGGTCTTGTATTTAGAGCAGAGATGTTCATAACTGAGACATCATCACGGTAAATATGTCGTTTATGAATATGAGATGTCCTTCTCCATCACTTTTGATTAATTTGGTTTGACATATTTTTCTAGATATTAGGGTAGCTACACCAACTTGCTTCTTAAATCTGTTTGATTGGAATATCTTTTTCTAATCCTTTACTCTGGCGTAATGTCTGTCGTTGAAGCTGAAGTGTGTTTCTTGCATGCAGCAGAAGGATGGATCCTGTTTTCATGTTCATTCTGCTAACCTGTGTCCTTTTATTGTCAAATTGAGTCTATTGATATTGAGAGATATGAATGACCAGTGATTATTAATTCCTGTTATTTTATTGTTATTGTTGCTGCTGCTGCTGGTGGTGGTGGTGGTGGTGGTGGTGTGTGTGTTTGTGTGTGTGTTTCCCTTTGTTGGGTTTTCCTGGTGTGGGATTATGCATTGCCTGTGATTGTGTGGTTGTAGCTAACTTCCTTGGGTTAGACACAGTCCCTATTAAAATTCCAACAGTTCTTTACAAACCTTGAAATAACAATAATCAACTTCATATAGAAAAAACACAAGATAATTAAAACAATTCTGTATAATAAAATAAAACTCCCTGAGATACCACCATTCCTGATCTCAAGATGTACTACAGAGGCATAATAATAAAAATAGCATTGTATGGGTATAAAAACAGACAGGCAGATCAATGAAATTGAATGATAGACCCATATATAAATTGACACACCTATGCAAACTTGATTTTTGACAAAGAAGTTAAAAATATAGAAGAAAAAAAGAAACCATCTTTAACAAATGGTGCTGGCATAACTGGATGTCAGAATAAGAAGAATGCAAATAAATCCATATTGATCACCTTGCGCAAAACTTGAGTCCAAGTAGATTGATTCAACATAAATCCAGTTACAATGAACCTGATAGAGGAGAAAGTGGAAATAGTCTTGAACATATCAACACAGGCGATAACTTCCTGAATAGAGTACCAATAGCACATACACTAAGATTGGCAATTAATAAATGAAACCTCATGAAACTGAAAAACTTATATAAGGTAAAGAACATCGTCAATATGACAAAACGGCATATTCTTCACCAACCCCACATCTGACAGAGGTCTGATCTCCAAAATACATAAAGAACTTAAGAAACTACACATAAAAAACTAAAATATTCCAACTTAAAAATGGGGTACAGACCTAAACAGAGAATTTTCAATAAAATAATCTCAAATGGCCAAGATACACTTAAATAATTGTTCAGCATCCATGGCCATCAGGGAAGTGCGTATCAAAATGACTCTGAGATTCCATCTTACACCTGCCAGAGTGACTATGATCAAAAACACCAATGACTGCTTATACTAAAGAGGATCTGAAGCAAGGGGAACATTCCTCCATTGCTGCACATTCACTTTGGAAAAATCAATATAATGGTTTCTCAGAAAATTGAGAATCAATCTACCTCAAGACACCGCCATATCACTCTTGGGGATATACCGAAAGAATGCTCAAACATACCACAAAAGGACACTTGCTGACCTATCTTTATAGCAGCCTTATTTGTTATAGCCAGAACCTGGAAACAACCTAGATGCCCCTCAACTGAAGAATGGATAAGGAAAATGTGGTACATTTACATAATGGAGTATTAATCAGCTGTTACAAACAATTACATTATGAAATTTGAAGCCAAATAGATGGAACTAGAAAAAAAAATCATCCTGATGGGATAATCCAGACCCAGAAAGACAAACATGGTGTGTACTCACTCATACACTCATAAGTGAATATTAGCTATAAACATGGCCATGCTACAATCCACAGCCCCAGAGAAGCTAAGTAACAAGGAGGGCCCAAGGAGGCATGCATGGATCTCCCTAGAAAGGGGAAATAGAAGATATCCTGGGTGGACTGGGGGCAGGTGGGGATGGGAACTTGAGGGATAGGGTTAGGAGGTAGATGGAGGGGGAGAATATTGAAAAAGATGACTGGAAAGAGAGGGGACATTTTCAGGGTTAGTTAGTAACCTGATATAAGAGACACTACCACAAATCTACAATGGTAACCTTAGCTAAGACTCCTAACAATAGTGGATCCACAGCCCGAACTGGCCATCACCTATGATCTGATTAGTGACTGCCCAAATGTCATCAGAGAGCCTTCCTCCAGCAAGTGTTAGAAACAAATGCCCCCAAATATCAGGCTGAGCTCAGGGAATCCTGCTGAAGAGAGGGAAGAAGGATTGTAGAAGCCAGAGGTGTCAACCATATTATAAAAATAAAATCACAGAAACCACTAACCTGGATCATAGGAACTCAGAGAGTCTGAATCAACAACCAGGGAGCCTGCATAGGACTGGCCTAAGCCCTCTACAAATTTGTGACAGTTGTGTAGCTTAGTCTACTTATGGGACTCCTACCAATGGGAGCAGGGGCTGTCCCTAATGCTTTGGCTGGCTCTTGGGAATCTATTCCTCATACTTGGTTGCCTCACCCAGCCTTGATACAAGGGGAGGTGCTTAGTCTTAAAGCAACTTTGTTGATACCCATGGAAGGCCTGCCTCTTTCTAAACAGAAACAGAGGAGGAGTGAATTTAGGGTGGGGGGAGTGGAGAAATAGGAGGAGAAGAGGAAGGGGGAAATGTGGTCCGGACATATTATGATAAATAAATGAATAAATTAAATTTTTAAAAAGCTGAATAGATGACTCAGAAGTAAGTTATAGCTGATTAATATTTAGGGACATCCTCCCAAAACTGCCTACACAAGATATCACCCAGATTTATTGAACTCTTCACTGACTGAGATTTGACAGAATGGTCATGTTATATTTGCTTGGTTTTTACCTTCCTGATCCTGAGCTGGTCTGTGGAGTGTCCCCAGCCATGCTGAGCTCTGTGACTCTGCTGCTCTTGTTGAAATGATGTATTTCAATGGCAGGACTGCCAGCTTGAGATAGTCTCTTGCCTGCTGAGCCATTTGCCGTGATGGATGGCACGAGGAAAGTAACGTTTTCCAATTTGGCATCTTTGCGGCATTAACTGGGTCTTTTATTCCACATCCTTTCAGCCCTGCCCCGATTTTTCTGTGAACTCATTGACTTCTAGACAAGGAAATGACATATTTCCTTAAAGAACCCCCCCTAGCTAGGAGTTGGTGTCATTTTTAAAAGAACCTCTTAGAAAAGTCAGAAATGGCTCTTAAAACCTGATGTTCTTCCATTAGAAACAAAGAACTTTTGTTAAAATATGTGAACAAGGGTTTGTCTACCTGGTAATATAGTATATTATTCAGGGAAAGCACCTGAAGCTTGAAATAGGGGATTTAATGAAAATTTTAAAGAAATAAGAATTTGAAGCATTTATAATAACATGTATACACAAGGATTATTCCTATTTGGCAAATATTTTGTTTTTCTACTTTGTACATGGGCAGGATTGTACTGCTTGTCCCCTGTAGTTAGATAAGATGAGGCAATTTGTTTTGCCCAATAACTTGTCTGGAGATATAAATCAATCCCTTCTTGGGCTGCATGGCACAGTGCAGGACCCT
Organism: Ondatra zibethicus; assembly: GCA_004026605.1. Classification (NCBI taxonomy): domain Eukaryota; kingdom Metazoa; phylum Chordata; class Mammalia; order Rodentia; family Cricetidae; genus Ondatra; species Ondatra zibethicus. The sequence continues at coordinate 102,933 of PVIU01004579.1, forward strand.
AAAGGCTCCCTGAGCTCCTGGAGGGATGATGGGCAAAGCTTCAACAATGACAATCTGTAATGACCTCCAAAGGTCAACATATTAGCATTCCTCATGGTGGTGCCACAGATGATCAGAGATGGGACGTAATGCGAGGTTTGTCAGTCACATGCATGGGGGGGCAGTAGCAGAGGTGAAACATTAGAGAGATTGTGTGGGAACCCAGTCTCTTACTAGTTCCTGTTGCTGTTTGTTAGCAATGCCCTCTACCACACGCCCCTGCCACCAGTCTGCATTCATGCCAGAGGTAGAAAGCAATGGGCCTGCTCACCTGCAGTTTGTAACCCCCAGAACCATTGTTAAAGGTTACTATTTTTATCCTTAGTTGTTTCCTTGCTTGTTTGTTTGTTTGTTTTTTCTTGCAGGGTAAGGGTTGGAATCTAGGACATTTTACATGACATGAAACATTTTATCTTTATAACTTGATTACCTCGGGCATTTCATTACAGTAACATGAAGCTCACTAAATTAGCTATTTTGTTAATCTGAGTCCCCAAGTGCCTATTCTGGCACTTGCCCCTGCTGATCTGCAATACATGAATAGTGTGACCAAGAAACTACCTAGATTTAGGGGTTGGTTCTTCAGCACAGGCCAGTTTATGCTCTGTTTTGACATAACGAAACTTATTATTGCCAATGGGTAAAATTTACACATTCTCTCAGGATACCATTTAAACAAATTTAGAGATTAACCATCTATGATAGGAGTCTATGGATTTCTAATTCATTGAAGTTTAGAGATTAACCATCTATGATAGGAGTCTATGGGTTTCTAATTCGTTGAAGTTGTTACTAAGTTTTTTGAGTTGCTCTACCTAGTAAGGACACTGCATTTTCCTTTGAAATTCTACTTAGTATTGAACAGAACCAGCATTAGATATTCCAAACTTAGGTAAACAGTTAACATCGCTAACATCTGAGAAATAGTGGAGCCAGAGATTAGCATTTAAAGAGCACAGTTATGGGTTTTGTAACTGAGTGCATTACTTGCTAGCTCTTGCTCTTTAACCTAGTGAAGCCTCAGCTTCTTCACCTAGGAAACGGAGATGATAATAATGTTGCCCATGCGGTGGTCATGGGAAAAGGTAACAATGAAAACAGGACAGGATGATCCAGAATGTCTGGATGGAGTTGGCGGCAGCACTCAATAGACCATGGCTCTTTTGTAGTGGAGTAATGTAAATCTGAGAGCCCTTATCAGTAAGCAGAACTAGTACTCCACATCACCGTCCACCCCAAAGCAGCTGCACCAAGTGAGCTCTTAGAGGGGTATGGGAAGGATGCTACCTCACATGGGAGGGATCTTCTTGGTGTCCACAGTTTTTGCTCTTGGTGAATGGCCCATAATTTCCTTTGCAACATCAAGGCAGATACTTCTCTTTTTCTGTATTCTTTAAAAATTACAAATTAAAAACAGTGTAGCGGTTTGAGTGAGAAATGTTCCCCACAGTCTTAAATATTTGAACACTTGGACCCCAGCTGGTTACATTGTTTCGGCAGATTTAGAAGATGAATTCTTATTAAGGAAATAGGAAATAAGTCACCCCAGGGCAGGCTTCAAGAGTTTTATACCCTCACCCCACTTCTAGTCTGTCTGTCTGTCTGTCTGTCTGTCTCTCTCTCTCTCTCTCTCTCTCTCTCTCTCTCTCTCTCTCTCTCTCTCTCTCTCTCTCTCTCTCTCTCTCTCTCTCTCTCTCTCTCTCTCGGTTTCTGTTAGAGATATGATCTCTCAGTTTCCTGTCACCATACCTTGTCCTTGCTGCCATGACTCCCTCTCACAATGTCCTCTAGTCCCTCTGGAGCCAAAAGCCGGAATCAGCTCTCCCTTCTACTAGTTGCCTCTGGTAACAATGTTTCACCACAGCAACAGAACAGTGACTGACGCAGATAGATATGTTCCTAAAACAAGGGATCTGTTCATCAACAATGACAGAGCTAGATCCAGTTGTGTGAATGTTGACCTGAAGAGAGGAATTATACATCCAGGATAGCCTTGAACAGTCTCTCTGTCTAGTACCCTGGCATCCCACCTGGTATAGCTTCAGATTTTTCTTTTTTATGAAAATATTATTATTAATGTTAAATTGAAAGCTGCCAGGTTAATTGGGCTTCCGCTTACTTCCCACCTCTGCCACAGTCTCATGGTGGGCAGCCCAACAATCAGACCTGTCAATTTAACACATGGTTACATCTGAGAAAAGAATCAAAGGTAAGTTTTCCTTCTTCTTCTGGCCCACCGGGAATGCAATGAGGCTATGAGCTATGAAGATACGATAGAAAAAATGAACAGATGTCTCTTTATGGCTAAAAGTTCTAATATTGGAAATGGATTTTTCAATGGGAATGCTTAATAAATATAAAAATGTTTATGTTTATAAATATATTAATTAATAAATATTTCAGAAACTAGTTTTATTTTTACACACGTCCTCTGATCTAATAGTTAATTGGCCACTCACCCCAGACAGAATTCGCACACCACCTAGAGAAGGCACGCTGTGGGATGTGATGTGTACCCTTCATTTCTTCTCCCACTCCCAGGATATGGCTGCCAGCATAGCCCACAGCATAGCAGACCGTTCCTTAGACAGTTATTTTAAGCAAAGGACTGAACATTGTGTCCTGCTTCCTCTCCTTTAAAAAATGAAGCTTCTTTCTTATGGGTTCTTTTTGAATCCATGGCATCAAGGATTCCATACACAGCAGTCACCTGAGTATCATGGTTGACAAATGTCTTCTTTGCCTCAAAGGAATGTCCCAGAGCCTTGATGCTCTCCAGAACTGCCTAAATTCCAAGCAGACCTGCATAGCTTTGTGACTTTGAAGATTAATCTCTGTCACTCACAGCTCGTTGGCTTCTCTTGCTCATTTCTGCTGTCTACAGATGGTGTGGTATTCTGTGCCAGCATTATTTATCCACAAGTTCACTTCTTACACAGCTCCCTCTTTGAGCAATTGTGGAGAACTTTAAAAACTCAACAATCATCCCATTCTTTCATCAGCTTATGGGTTTCACAGTTCTGGTCCAAAAGAACATCCCTGTATTAACAGCCTCCTTTGCACAAAGATATTGCTGACAGAGCCTCTCAACTGTGTGCAACAAGAACATCGAAAGAAGTCTCCCAAGCCACAGAAACACACGTGAACAGCAAACTTCCATTTCTATATATTCAATGACACTCTTCAAATGCTGCCCTTTGCTGCATCTTTCTCTCAGAGCTTGAGCTGTGGTTTCCCATCCTCTGGATTTTTTATTAATCCATGAGTGGATATTTTGGCTTTGGAGTTGATCACTTTGGAAGGATAGAAGGTAAAAGGAGAAGTTATATAAAGGAAAAAAGAAACAATAATTGTGATAGAAAAAAATTCTTTTGATCCATTGTTCATTTTCCTATCAATGCTATAAGGGAACTTTCATCATCTCATTTTATATATGAGGAAACTCCATAATTTACTTTTAATCACACTCCTAATAATTGTAGCGTAGGGATTTGAATTAGGAGTTTACATTTGAAGTCTGTTGTCATAAACTATGTGTCTTCAACACTTAAGAAGGTAGAAAAAGAAGAGAGGAAAACAAAAACACGGGAGGAAGCATTACAGAGAGGGTGGAAATGAGGAAGACACTGAATAGAGAAGCAAGGCATAGTGGAAAGAGGATGAACAGGAAATAACACTGCAAAGAGACTTCATAAGACCTCACATGGTTCACAGCACAGGTAGCATATGCCTTAGCGACGCTTAGACACATTTCACAGTCTATAAAATGAAAAAGGAGAGCAACAGACAATCCCAACACCACCTTTCAAAAATATGTTAATGTAATTAATTTTTCAAGATATACATCATATTTTGAACATTTTTATCCCCATCCCAGATCCACCCTCCCCATTCCGTACCCATCTCTCTGTGTCCTCACTTTTAAAAGCTGCCTTGAGTTCCACCAGTGCTGCCGATAGACTCTTCAATGAAAGACACCCACTGGAGTGAGGCAGACCTACCAGGGGCCCCACACTTAAAGGAAACTAAGACCTTTGTTCAGAGTTCAGAAAACATGTCCCTTAACCCCAGATAAATGTCACAACTGTTAAGATATACACTATATTTCACTCAACCTCTTTATCAACATCCTTTCATACTATATGTATTACCATATGTGTGGGAGGATCTAGAGGAGGCTGACTCTGCTATCATTAAGGTCCTTTTTGTATCGGATATTGGAAACACCTATCCACCTTCACGTCCATTATGGATGAGTTCTGTAAGTAAGGCGTTGGAAATTGCACATCACAGCTTCTTTTGCACTAAGCACAGCAACTTTGGTCATGGAGCGAGGACATAGAAAGGGAGAAACTGACAAAGGAAGGACAAAATGGGGATGAAATCCTACCAAATGGCACTTACCAAGAGCTCTGATCTACTAAAGGCTGTGTCTGTCGTAACATGCTCTAGAAGTGTAAACTCTCCTTAGTGCTCTCCAAAGAAAGCAGTAGTTCTTATCTTGAACCAGACCTCCCAAGTTCCATGCAAGGGGTCAAATCATCTACGTAGCTGTGAGAACGGGCTCAGAGTCACGCTATGCTATCACCCATTGTGTCTTTTAGCCTCTGAAATGTATTTGCTTTTGTGTGCTAAGCTCTGAGGGAGGACCGCATCTGTCTCCTGCTTTACTTCTAAAGTGGCCCAGCCCATCGTGCGTGTGTGTGTGTGTGTGTGTGTGTGTGAAGACTGAATGAAAGTTGCATGAACATTGGCGCTAAACACCTTCTCAGCCATATAAGAGGTAGCTGTTACTATTCCCAGCCTACTTAAGAAATACAGAAGCCTATAAGGTTGAGTGAATGTAAGTTCCTACACATACCCCTACTACATAAAGTTCTTGGTTGTTTCCATAATCTTAGTGATTATCTCTGTTACAAGGTTTCTGGTAGTTCATGATTCATTCTATTTTCAGTGGATCTAGAATGCTCAGCCTTCTCGTTGAGATTATGAAACTCAGATACAAAACCAGAAAGGATGGTGAAGCTGGTCTGTCTTGCTGAAAAACAGAAGGTTGATTAATTGCGTAAGTGGGGACTTACTCAAGCCCTCCTTCATTCTTTAGACCTAAGGAGCCCCCAAGCCATCCCCATAAGGAATAAATCCCATTAGTATGCAAAATGGCCTATTACGCGCAAGGATCCCATGTCTCAGACAAACCAGCTGTAAGAACCTCCCTTGATCCACCATTAGTCTTGGGTTAAAACTATGTTTCTTTTTAAGCTCCAAGCAGAATCATCTAACCCTAGAGTGCTGGGTGGAGAAAAATCTCCACGTCAAGTGCAGGTTCGGTGGGATGAAAAACGGTTGTGATTGATTAATAATGTCTTTAAAGAACATGGGATAAGGCTAGCGCTTCCACCCTTGCTGCCTGCTTGCTGACCACATATCAAAATCTGGAGGTCTTTTCTATAAGACAGTAGAGAGGGTGGTAGCACCACGGTGACTTAACTGCTTCCTGTCTCATGATACCCTTTCTTTGCACCCTTCTCCTCTAGATCCGATTTCAAACGAAAGGTAATGAAGGAGATTACAGACACATTTTCTCATTTATGCCTTTCATTTTTATGAGCATTTTCTTTCAGTGGTGAAATTATAACACATATTTGGTATCTGTTGCAAGCATCTGGGGATGGTTTATATTACAGCAATTCAAGAGATAGAGCTCTCTACCGGACAGTGATTCCGTAAAAGATGTTCAGCAGAGCTCACTGAACCCATCTCGCCAATGATATGTTCATGCAGCTAAAGGCAAATGTTTAAACATTTAGTTAATGCACCATATGTCTTAAATGTTTTAGTTCCATCTGACATTTTCAAAATTCATTTTAATGGAAACTCGCCAAGTGAATTTACTTCTGTGGAAGATGATGAATCCATTCATCTTAAACCCAATTCTGGACCTCTCAGACACAATGAACTCTTAATTAGGAGTCTTCCAACTCCAGGAACAGGGCTTTCTTCACGCTTGCCCTTCTGAGCATGGGAAAATGCCAAGTGGCTTAAGAGGATGCAACTTGTATCCTGAAGACCACGTAGCTAGTTATTGACAACAGAAAACCTGGAAAGAAGTAATCATCAACCTTGGGGCCCAGTGGAAGGGTAAAGGAAGAGAAGCATGAAGGACCAATAAAATAAAATAACCAATACCAAAGAAATTGCAGAATCAAGAGAGGAAAAATAAAGGAAAAAAAGAACATTTACAATAAGATATAATTATAACTCTCATTGTTTAAGCCACATTTTCTATGAGTTAAAAACAATACAGAGGAAAACTACTAGTATTTTAAACATAACACTTAAGTCCTGGGAAGATGGCTCAGTAAATAAAACACTTGCACCTAAATATGTGGACCAGAGTTTGGATTAGCAGAACTCATGTAAATTCTGAGTGGATGGGGCAGCTGGAATTCCAACATGCAGAGGATGGAGAGAGGGTATCCCTGGGGGAAGTTGGCAAACATCCTCTGGGTTCAACTGAGAGACCTAGACTGAATAAAAGAGCCAAAGAGTAATTTAGGGGCCCTTTTGTCTGAGAGGTACCGGGCCAACAAGGGGCCCTGCTCCTGGACAAGGAGATCCATCTGGATGGGTAAGTGTGTACCCGCCAGGCTGGCTGGACACCCCAGAAACAGAGTGCAGGCACCCTCAATGCCCTAAACTCTCTGGCTATTCAGCAGGACTTCTCCCCGGCTACTGGCTTCCTCTACTTATCCCTTCCCACCTTACACCCAAGTACCCCTTTCCATCTGCGGGGTCATAGGATCCCCCAGCTCAGCCTGCTTTGGAGCTGAAGGTCTGGGGACAAAGTGGTGAGTGCAACAGCTGCAGGGGTTTCTTTGCTCCATGAATCTTACCTAGCAAGCCTGCCCCTTTGTCTGCGAGGTATCAGGCCAGCAAGGGGCCCTGCTCCTGGACCAGGAGATCCATCCGGACAGATAAGTGTGTACCCGCCCAACCGGCCGGATGCCCGGGAACAGAGTACAGGCACCCTCGACCCCATAAACTTTCTGGCCAGTCAGCAGAGCATCTCCCCGGCTACTGGCTTCCTCTACTTATCCCATCCTAGTAAGCCCACCCATTTGTCTGCAAGGTCCTTGGCCAGCAAATGGCCCTGATCCAGTACCAGTAGATCCATCTGGAGGGGTCCTTAGATCCACCACCACAGCCTACTTCAAGGAGGAGGGTATCTGAGAGCCAGCTCCAGTGCTGAGGGGACCTAAGAGAGGGCAGAACAAGAAAAATCCCCAAGTACACAGTTAGCCACAGCAAAAATTGGACCAAGCCGCCAAGACTCTCCTGACCGCATTCGAAGGAAGAGATGGGCAGGCGCCAAAACAAGAATTCCTCCAAGAACCTGAAAAGCAACATGATAACACCAGAATCCAGTGAATATGCAACAGGAAGACTTGAACAACCTAATCAAGAAGAAGTAGAAGAAATCGACTTTAAATGTAACGTAATAAAGACCATTAAAGAGGATGTGAAAAACTTATTTAAAGAAATGGATGAGAAGACTAACAAAAAGTTAGAAGAAATGAATAAATCCCTCAAAGATACCCTAGAAAACCAAGAAAAAGCAATCAAACAGGTAATGGAAACAGTTCAAGACTTGAAAACTGAAATGGAGACAATGAAGAAAACACAAAGTGAGGGATGGCTGGATATGGAAAATCTGGGTAAACGAACAGGAACTACAGAGACAAGTATAACCAACAGAATACAAGAGATAAAAGAAAGAATCTCAGACACTGAAGATACGATAGAGAAAATGAACTCATTGATCAAAGAAAACAACAAATCCAACAAATTCTTATTACAAAACATCCAGGAAATCTGGGACACCATGAAAAGACCAAACCTAAGAATAGTAGGGGTAGAAGAAGAAGAAGAATTACAGTTCAAAGGCCCAGAAAATATATTCAACAAAATTAAAGTATATTCCTATGAAGGTACAAGAAGCATACAGAACACCAAATAGGCTGGATCAAATAGATTATATCCCATCACCATATAATAATCAAAACACAAAACATACAGAATAAAGAAAGAATATTAAGAGCTGCAAAGGAAAAAAGTCAAGTAACATATAAAGGTAAACCTATCAGAATTATACCTGACTTCTCTATGGAAACTATGAAAGCCAGAAGGTCTTGGATAGATGTGTTGCAGACACTAAGAGACCATGGATGCAAGCCCAGAGTACTATACTGAGCAAAGTTTTCTTTCACCATCTATGGAGAAAACAAGATATTCCAGGATAAAAACAAATTTAAGCAATACATAGCCACAAACCCAGCCTTACAGAAAGTACTAGAAGGAAAACCACAACTAAAGGAAGCAAACAACACCCATAATAACAGAGACATCTAACAACCCTCCACCAGCACAACTCAAAGAAGGGAAATACACAAACTCTACCACCAAAACAAATAACAGGAGTTAACAACCACTGGTCATTAATATCAGTTAATATCAATGGACTCAATTCACCTATAAAAAGGCACAGGTTAAGAGAATGGATACGAAAACAGGATCCAACATTCTGCTGTTTACAAGAAACACACCTGAACCACAAAGACAGACATTATCTCAGAGTAAAGGGTTGGGAAAAGGTTTTTCAATCAAACGGCCCTAAGAAACAAGCAGGTGTGGCTATACTAATATCGAACAAAATTGACTTCAAACTAAAATCAATCAGAAGAGATGGAGATGGACACTTTATACTCTTAACAGGAATAATTTATCATGATGAAGTCTCAATCCTAAATATATATTCCCCTAATATAAAAGCACCCACATTTGTAAAAGAAACATTACTAGAACTCAAAGCACACATCAAACCCTACACACTAATAGTAGGAGATTTCAACACTCCTCTCTCACCAATGGACAGGTCAACCAGACAGAAACTTAACAGAGGAATAAGAGAACTAACAGATGTAATGAATTAAATGGACTTAATAGACATCTATAGAACATTCTACCCAAACAGGAAAGAATATACCTTCTTCTCAGCATCTCATGGAATCTTCTCAAAAATTGATCACATACCCAGTAACAAAGCAAACATCCACAGATACAAAATATTGGAGTAACCACCTGTGTCTTATCAGATCACCATGGAGTAAAGTTAGAATTTAACAACAATTCCACCACCAGGAAGTCTACAAACTCATGGAAACTAAACAGTCAACTACTGAACCACTCCTGGTCAAGGAAGAAATATAGAAAGAAATTAAAGTCTTCATTGAATTCAATGAAATTAAAGACACATCATACCCAAGCCTATGGGACACTATGAAAGCCGTGCTAAGAGGAAAAGTTCATAGCACTTAGTGCTCACATAAAGAAAACAGAGAGAGCACACATTAGTGACCTAACAGCACACCTGAAAGCTCTAGAAAAAAAAGAAGCAGACTCACCCAGGAGGAGTAGAAGACTGGAAATAATCAAACTGAGGGCTGAAATCAACAAAATAGACACACAGAAAACAATCCAAAGAATCAATGAAACAAAGAGCTGGTTCCTTGAGAAAATCAACAAGATAGACAAACCCCTACCCAAAGTAATCAAAAGGCAGAGAGATAACACTCAAATTAACAAGATCAGAAATGAAAAGGGGGACATAACAACAGACACTGAGGAAACTCAGAGAATCATTAGGTCTTACTACAAAAGCCTGTATGTCACAAAATTGGAAAATGTAAAAGAAATGGACAGTTTTTTAGATATATACCATATACCAATATTAAATCAAGACCAGGTGAACAATTTAAATAGACCTATAAGTCACGAGGAAATAGAAGCTGTCATCAAAAACCTCCCAACCAAAAAAAAGCCCAGGACTAGATCATTTTAATGCAGAATTCTACCAGAACTTCCAAGAAGAGCTAATACCTATACTCATTAATGTGTTTCACATAACAGAAACAGAAGAGTTATTGCCAAACTCTTTTTATGAAGCTACAGTTACCCTGATGCCAAAACCACACAAAGACTCAACCAAGAAAGAGAATTACAGACCAGTCTCATTCATGAACATAGATGCAAAAATTCTCAATAAAATACTGGCAAACCAAATCCAAGAACACATCAAAAAATTCATCCATTATGATCAAGTAGGCTTCATTCCAGAGATGCAGTCCTGGTTCAACATACAAAAATCTATCAATGTAATCCATCATATAAATAAACTGAAGAAAAAAACCATATGATCATTTCATTAAATACTGAAAAAGCATTTGACAAAATTCAATACCCCTTTATGATAAAGGTCTTAGAGAGATTAGGGATACAAGGATCATATTTAAATATAATAAAAGCAATACACAGCAAGCCAACAGCTAACATCAAATTAAATGGAGAGAAACTCAAAGCGATTCCACTAAAATCAGGAACAAGACAAGGCTGTCCACTCTCTCCATATCTCTTCAATATAGTGCTTGAAGTTCTAGCAATAGCTATAAGACAACATAAGGAGATCAAGGGGATTCAAATTGTAAAGGAAGAAGTCAAACTTTCGTTATTTGCAGATGATATGATAGTATACATAAGTGATCCCAGAAACTCTATGAAAGAACTCCTACAGCTGATAAATACCTTCAGTGATGTGGCAGGATACAAGATCAACTCAAAAAAATCAGTAGCCCTCCTATACACAAAGGATAAAGAAACAGAGAGGGAAATCAGAGAAACATCACCTTTCACAATAGCCATAAATAGCATAAAGTATCTTGGAGTAACACTAACCAAAGAAGTGAAAGATCTATTTGACAAGAACTTTAAGGCCTTGAAGAAAGAAATTGAAGAGGATACCAGAAAATGGAAGGATCTCCCATGCTCCTGGATTGCTAGGATTAATATAGTAAAAATGGCAATTCTACCAAAGGCAATATTCAATGCAATCCCCAACAAAATTCTTCATAGACCTTGAGAGAACAATAACTAACTTTATATGGAAAAACAAAAAGCCCAGGATAGCCAAAACAATCCTATTCAATAAAGGAACTTCCGGAGGCATTACCATCCCTGACTTCAAACTCTAATACAGAGCTACAGTAATGAAAACAGCTTGGTATTGGCATAAAAAGAGAGACGTTGACCAATGGAATCGAATTGAAGACCCGGATATTAATCCACAAACCTATGAACACCTCATACTTGACAAAGAAGCTAAAATTATACAATGGAAGAAAGAAAGCATCTTTAACAAATGATGCTGGCAGAACTGGATGTCAACCTGTAGGAAAATGAAAATAGATCCTTATCTATCACCATGCACAAAACTCAAGTCCAAATGGATTAAAGACCTCAATATAAATCCGACCATACTGAACCTGATAGAAGAGAATGTGGGAAGTAGCCTGCAATACATGGGCACAGGAGACCATTTCCTATGTATAACCCCAGTGGCACAGACAATAAGAGCAACAATAAATAAATGGGACCTCCTGAAACTGAGAAGCTTCTGTAAAGCAAAGGACACAGTTATTAAGACAAAAAGCCATACTACTGAATGCAAGAAGATCTTCACCAACCCCACATCAGACAAAGGTCTGATCTCCAAAATATATAAAGAACTCAAAACTAGACATTAAAATTCTAAATAACCCAATTAAAAAATGGGGTAATGATCTGAACAGAGAATTCTCAACAGAAGAAATTCAAATGAGCAAAAGATACTTAAGGTCATGATCAACTTCCTTAGCAATCAGGGAAATGCAAATCAAAACAACTTTGAGATACCATCTTACACCTGTCAGAATGGCTAAAATCAAAAACACCAATGATAGCCTATGCTGAGAGGATGTGGAGTAAGGGGAACACTCATCCATTGCTGGTGGGAATGCAAACTTGTGCAACCACTTTGGAAATCATTGTGGCGGTTTCTCAGGAAATTGGGAATCAACCTACCTCAGGATCCAGCAATACCACTCTTGGGAATATACCTAAGAGATGCCCAATCATACTACAAAAGCATTTATTCAACTATGTTCATAGCAGCATTATTTGTAATAGCCAGAACCTGGAAATAACCTAGGTGCCCCTCAATGGAAGAATGGATAAAGAAAGTGTGGAAAATATACACATTAGAGTACTACTCAGCAGTAAAAAAACAATGACATCTTGAATTTTGCATGCAAATGGATGGAAATAGAAAACACTATCCTTAGTGAGACAACCCAGACCCAAAAAGATGAATATGGTATGTACTCACTCATTAGTGGACTCTAGCCATAAACAAAGGACATTAAGCCTATAGTTCACAAGCCTAGAGAAGCCTAAGAGCAAGGTGAAGCCCCCCAAAAAAACATATATAGATCCTCCTGGAAATTGGAAGCAAACAAGATCACCTGGCAAAAGTTGGGAGCACGGGGGTGGGGGGAAGGGATGGAGAGTGGGGTTGTAGGAAGGGGAGAGGGGGAAGGAAAAGAGAGAAAGGGAAGGGAAAGACTGGTGAGAGCTTGGGGGAGTGGGAGGGTGGAGATGGAGGAAGGACGGATATTGGAGCAGGGAAGAAGATATCTACATTAAGGGAGCCATTTTAGGGTGGGCAAGAGACTCGGCTCTAGAAGGGATCCCAGGTGTCCATGGGGATGTCCCCAGCTAGGTCCTTGGGCAGCAGAGGAGAGGGTGCCTGAACTGGCCTTGTCCCATAGTCACACTGATGAATATCTTGAATATCACCATAGAAATTTCGTCTGATGGATCGAGATAGAGACAGAGAACCACATCCATATTAGAGCAATGGACTGAGCTCCCAAGGTCTATCTAGTTGAAGAGCAGAAGGAGGGAGAAGATGAGCAAGGAAGTCAGGGCTGCGAGGGGTTGGTCCACCCAATGAGACAGTGTGCCTGATCTAATGGAAGCTCACCAAATCCAGCTGGACGGGGACTGAACAAACGTGATCAAACGAGACTCTCTGAATGTGGCTGCCAATGGGGGCGGACTGAGAAGCCATCGATAATGGCACTGGGACCTGTCTCTTCTGCATGTATTGGCTTTTTGGACCCTAGTATATTTGGATGCACACCTTCCTAGGCCAGGATGGAGGGGGGAGGGCCTTGGATTTCCCACAGGACAGGGTACCCTGCTCTCTCTAAAGGATGGAGCGGGAGGTAGGAGGGTTAGTGGGGGAACAGGAGGGGAATGGGAGAAGGGGAGGAAGTGTAAATTTTTGAATGGAAAAATAAAAAAATAGAGAAAAAAAGAGTACTTTAGGAAGATTCCAGCTGTCATCTTTAACCTTCACCATGAATGCACACACATGTTTCTGTATAGTACCCCCACACACAAATATGCATAATACACACATACAAACAAAGCAAAAAAATGGTACTTAGACATAGTAGTTAGAATCTTACTTTTATATCAAATACTTTAATATCTTAAATTGTGGTTCCGCTTATTATTCATTGTGACCTTGGGCAAATTATTTCAACCTTCTGAACCTAGGTTCTTCATAGCATTGATTAAAATATTAAGCACATATAAAAATGAGATTATTTTTAAATAGTAAGTTAATTTTTTATATGTGAATTTGTCTTCATGTGTAAGCTTCCAATCTCTCCATAGCAGGAGATCATTCTATCACATTCTAGTACATTCAATTTGTTTTCAGTGATTCTTATTTTTTTAAAAAAAGTTCTCTCAGTCTTTCTCACATTTCCTCTGTAGACACTTTGGATCCAGGATTCTGTATCTCTAAGGTATCTGCTGCTAAGCCTCCCCATCTGTCAGGGGTAAGCACATCAACAGAGAGGAGCTTATGGACTGACCTAGCTTCCAGCCCCTGCTGGTTTGCATCAGAGGCACCTTAATCTGCTTGGCCTTTGGCCATTGGCCTCTGTGTCATTTGCTCTGGTAAAGATGCCCTCAGGAAACACAGGTTATCCCAAGTAGCCTTGTCCCTCTTTTTGGTATCCTGCTGGTATCCAATGCCTCAAAAGTCCTAGATATCTGTGACTTCTTTGCCCCAGCTAAGACCCTTCCTCACTGTTGATCTGTCCTACAATTCTATTGGCTTCCTTGAAAGCCTGGAGAATGTTCTTCTCCTTTTTTCATGTGACACTAGAAAGCAAAGATCCTGGGGGAGTCCTGCCACTCACATGCATAGTTCCACCTTGATCACTGACACTCCCTACTTCTCCTGCAGCATTGAACATGGGGTTGAACCAGTAATGGGATTTCTCTGCACAATCTTTCCAGTGATTCTCACTCAATGAAATAGAGAGTGTAGGCTAATCACAGCTGGAAACCTGGAGGCTCAATATCTGTATCTGTCCAAAAATTATATGCAGAAATTACCAGGTGAAGAAGAAAATGATGACCAAAAACAACTCTAAAGTCATTTATTGGCATTTAAGTCTGTCAAGGACAAAATTCTTCCTTGGAAAGGGGAGGATGATACTTAGAGTTCTAGGCAGCGAAACCACCATTATCATGGGGAGGAAAGAGAGTTTGAGGAAGTGGAAATTGGGATGTACCACATAACATGGTTTTTGCACATAAGAACACACATCAGCTGTGGATACCTGCACAAGACCGAAACAAGATCAAACTTCTAAATACATGGGGAAGGCGCGCCTAAGACCCCAACCCTAGCTGAGAAGTTAATGGCTGTGCAGTTGATGGCTGATGGTGGGGGGTCACTTTTCTTTGATAGTAAAGCCAGGGGTAGGTTCCACATTCACCCATATGTGTATGGTCAGCACTAAACTGAATTCAGTGGGTTCAATACAAAATAAAATAAAACTGGAGAACATGAAGTCGGGAGGGAGATGTTATGGAATCCCAAGGGAAGTTGGAGGAAAGAGTGAGGATAGATAATATTTAGACACCTTATATGCATGTATGAAATTGTGAGAGTATATTTTGGGGATATTTATTTATTTATTCTTCATTTATTTACATACTGACCACTGTTTCCCTGATCTCCTCTCTTCCCATTCTCTCTCTCTCACCTCCCATCTAACCCTACCCGCATCATTCTCTCCTCCTCCATCTCCATTCAGAAAGCAGCAGGCCTCCCATGGTAGTCAACAAAGCATGGCATATTAAGTTGAGGCAGGACGAAGCTCCTCCCCCTGCATCATGGCTGGGCTAGGCATCCCAGCATGGACAATAGGTTCCCCCCCCAAAAAAAAAACCAGCTTAAGAGCCAAGGACAGGTCCTGATCTCACTGCTAGGAGTCCCACAAACAGACCAAGCTACACAACTGTCATCCACATGCAGAGAGCCTTAGGTCAGTACCACGCAGACTCTTTAGCTCTTAGTCCAGAGTCTTCTGTGAGCTCCCGTGAGCTCAGGACAGCTGTATGAATCCTTCCTCCCTCTCTCCAGCAAGGCTTCCAGAGCTCAGCCCAGTGCTTGGCCATGGATCTCCTCATCTGCTTCCATCATTTTCTGGATAGGGTATCTCTGAAGATAACTAAGATAGTCACCAGTCTTCAGGTACCTTGTTCACTGTTGATAGTAGTCTCAGCTGGGGTCATCCTTGTGGATTCTTGGGAGTTTCCCTGGCACTAGTTTCCTCCCTATCCCCAAAATGTACCCCCCCATCAAGACATCTCTTTCACTACTCTTCCCCTCCATCCTGCCACTAGTTTACCCAGGAGATCTCATCTATTTCCCCATCCCATGGAAATCCATGCATCCCTCTTTGGTTCCTTCTTGTTACCTAGCTTTTCTGAGACTGTGGATTGTACCCTGACTATCCTTTCCTTTGCAGTTAATACACATTTATGAGTGAATGCATATCATTTTTGTCCCTCTGGGTCTAGGTTATCTCATTCAGGATGATTTTTTTCTAGTTCCATCCGTTTGCCTGCAAATTCCATGGTGTCATTGTTTTTTACTGCTGAGTAATAGTCCATTGTGTAAATGTACCACATTTTCCTTACCCATTCTTTGGTTGAGGGGAATCTGGTTCTGGCTATTAAAAATAATGCTGCTATGAACATAGTTGAACAAAAGTCCTTGTGGTATGATTGACTATTGTTGAGTGTATGCCCAAGATTGGTATAGTTGTGTCTTAAGGTAGATTGATTCCCAGTTTTCTGAGAAACAATTTTTAAGGAAATTGGGATAGTGTTTATTCAGAAGTCAGGCTGAAAAGACAATCCACAAGTAGAGATATAATCCACAAAGTTTGAGTTATAGCAAATGTATTATCTCTCTCTCTCTCTCTCTCTCTCTCTCTCTCTCTCTCTCTCTCTCTCTCTGTGTGTGTGTGTGTGTGTGTATGTATCTCTCTCTGTCTCTCTCTCTCTGTCTCTCTCTCTCTCTCTGTGTGTGTGTGTGTGTGTGTGTGTGTGTGTGTGTGTGTGTGTGTGTGTGTGTGTGTGTGTTTCTCCTTAGCAAAGTATGCGGCAGGTTTTTGGCTTCCTGAGACACTAGAAAAGCAGTCACTCAAGCTGAGAGCCTAGCAGGTAATGGGGTAGAGTGTCACCATCCACTTCTAACCCTTAGCCTTGTCAATCAAAGTGCTCTCAAAGTTTCTTTCTGCTCCCCCCAGGGGCTCTACCTGCACTTGTACTGGAGCTTCTATGGACAAAGAAAAGGAGAGCAAGCAGAATCTGCAGAGACCTCAGCACTCTTTCTAGGAAATATGAATCCAAGACAGACAGAGGTGCATAGAGAGGAGGGAGAAGGGGGAAAGGTTTGCTAAGGATGAATATAACAGAGTATGGAAAAGTAGTTAGCCCGCAGGCTGTCTTTTCAGCCCTTAATTACTGCTTGTTTTCTTGTCACTCTTGAGGTATCCAGTACTCCTGGGGAAAGCAAGAACATCCTAGATCAGATAAATCACTGCCTGGCTTTGAGCTGTGAAACACAGACTTATTTGGGGTCCATAGGCTAAACACAATGTGCCTTTCATTCTTAGAGTCCACCATTTTGATGAGTGCTTCCCTTTGAATTCCAAAATTTGAGTTTTACAGTGAAAAATGACAAGAACTGAACTGGAAGACTGCTTTTGTCACGAGAGTCTATGTGGACATGGCCTGGAAATGAGGATGTGAAAATAAGTGAACCCATTTCGCTGGTCCCTTGAGACAAACACTGGAGGAAGAAGACATTTCTACATAGGGTCAGTGGACAAAAAAAACAGAGGGCTCACAACTTGCAGCCATATCTTGTTTAATGTGACATCAAAGATAGCCTGACATTGAGGCAGAAAGGAAAGTCCTGATGGCAGGACCAGAGATAGTATTCCTCCTCATTACTCTTATTTGGCATGTTTCCCATGACCTAGGGGAGCTTTAATGTGACCGTGAGCTGTAGAAGTGGAAAAAGAGACAAAAACCATCCTCAAAGGACCAGTAGCCCCAGGGATAGCCACCACAAGACTCAAATTCACCACAGAGACATTACCAGGTCCCAATATAATAAGCAAATACAATCCCTGCTGCAGACAGGTCACAGTAATGGCCACAGTGTGTGATCCATCAGGAGAAGACAAGATGGACTCCATACCCCAGTATTCTATGAACTATGGGTTCCTCTTTGCCCAGCTACCATCCCGGGCAAGAAGAATGTATGGGCGAATAAGTACGTAAACGGTGTGTTTTAGATCAGAAAGCTAGAAAGTTTTATCTGACAAGAACAAGTAAGTGTTCTCTCGACTTGTTGAAAGTTAGAGAAAAAAATCATAAAGTAAATTAATTAGTGGAAACATAAGAGGGTCAATCAAGACACTGGCTATTTGTTTATACATATTTAATGGTCTACCTCAGTTGCCATCAGAGAACACCACAGACTCAGTGGGTCTAACAACAGAATTCTATATACTCTGAGCTCTGGGTTTTAAAATTTTAATACCAAGGTTCTATAAGGGTTGTTTCTGCCTGGACATTCTTACCGTGTCTTTCCCTGGCCTTTCCCTGGGTGTTCAGAAAGAATGAGATTCCTGGTATCCAGTTCTCATCTCATAAAGTCATGCTTCCTGTTGTATTGAAGTCTGGCCTCTTTGTCCTCATTTAACCTTAATTGCCTGAAGAGAGGCCCTATCTTGAAAAGGTAAGTCACACTGAAGATGAGCACTTCAGAATAAGAATTTAGGGGACACAATTTAGGGCATAAGAAATAACATTGGCCCAAGAAAGATATTATCTATAGCTAGAGAGATGGTTCAGCTGTTAAGGGTTAGGCTTACTACCAAAACAATCATGAAATGTTAGCTATTCTATCCAACCAAAGACCTTAGTCTGATCATTAAAAAAGAATACTATTAAATGTCCATCAAGTAATTTTTAATCTACTGAAGCACCGTTTTAACTGTGTTGCCTGTACTGACTTGATTTAACAAAGAAATGTATGCATGCCATTACTCCTACCAGCTCTCCCAGGAAAATAACTTCCCAGCCCATACCCAAAGCCTCATCAGGTGATGATCCATGGAACTTTCTTCCTTAGCATCCTACTTTAATTGGAGGCCACGGTGCCTCAGCTTTCTTGCTCTACACTTTCTCTGGCTTACTGGGGTGATATCTTCAATGACCTTCAACATCAAGCATGTCAGTCTTGTCATTGGTGCCCACTGAAGGCACCATGATGAGAGCTTTATTCTGATTAAGGCTCCACTGCCGATGCTACCACTGCTGACAATATGGACCATCCACAGTCACCAGGAATGTGATTCAAGCTGTTAGCTGTGTTCCTTGTCTAACCAAAGCTACCCTTCCATCTCCCAAGACAGTGATCCTTCAGCTTGGGTCACTACTAGGAATTCCTTCTTTGAGTCCTACTGTGCTGTACCCAGTATCACCCCCACCCACCCAAATATCTGCACCTTTTCTACTCTTGGATTTACCCACTTGCAATACGGACATTGGCCTTTCTGAATTTTATGATAAAGACATTGTGAACTCGACACAGTTAAGAAAGAAAATTGAGACAGAGAAAATAGAATAAGATGTATATTCTAAATGAATTATCCATTGGTAGCAAGGCTGAGGGACAAAACATAAAATAAAAACTAATTTTGAATTAAATGATCTGTTATCAATTCAATCACTGGGCACAGTGAATGCACTGCTTGAAATGTAATCCAATGTGCATCATTCCTTTTGTGTCCAGTAACTGGTCAGTAAGTGGTTAATATCTCGAGAGATGCACCCTTTGATTCTCAGCAAAAATATTCAAGAAAAACACAGGTTAACAACTAGTAAGTGGAAAGAATCCTATCTGAAGGTTTCACTCCCTTTCTTTTTATTTTTGCTTATTTGATGGGAAGCTACCATTTTTCTCTGACTAAGCCAGAGACTGGAGCCTAGATAGAGAAATAAATCTACAGTTCATCTTCCCACAGATGTCATTTTAGAGCAGCTCCATTCGATGGCTCCTGGATAAAGCAATCAACCTGGAGAGGAATGAGGAGCCCATATACTAAAAAGTGACATATAATTATTACCGTACCTATTAAATGAATAAACCAGCCAGAGCCCAATTACACCATTGCAACATACAATGAAATATCTCTTAAACTATTCTTCAACAAAGAAATAAACCTGTCATGGAAGAAAAATTTGCCGAACATCAAGGCTGTGCATTGAGGAAGTAACGTTGGTGTCAGGGTCTTGTTGGCTGTAACTCAATGTGCAATTAAGGGAAATTAGAGGCAGTCCTCATTACATACATTTTGCACTTTGTTTATTGTGCTACAAGTACTGTAGTGGAGCCACTGACTTGTAGCAACAATAGCTCATTTAATGGAAAATGAGAATGTTAACAAAGGATGTTTGATGGTGGAGGAGCACAGCACAGCAATTTACATTTTCTGTTGTGCACCCCTGCTCTTAAACCACATCGTTGATTGAGCATGAAGTAGCCCCAGTCAGAGCCAATAGGACATAGCTGAAATCCTACTTGCAAATCAAAGGACTGGAACAGTAAAATAAAATAGGAAGTAAAAGTGTGTCAGTCTTTTTCATTTCAGCGAATAAATTTCCAATCAATCATTTCTCAAAGAATTAAGAAGAAAGGGACCAAGAATGGCTGAGACAAGCATGTCTGCCTCGGACTCATTAGAAGACAGTGCTGGTGTATAAGAACAACATTTAAAGGCTATCTATCCTCTCCAAGAATACTCATTAAAATTTTTCTGAATCTAAATTTTGGCATACTTGGTCTGAAGGCTCTACAGTTATCTAAAAAGGATTTTTCTGCAGCCAGAACTCCAACATTCACTTGCAGAAATAACAGAAAGGACCCATTTCAGGGTGACAAGATGATATTGAGATGGTTGATCTACTGAGAACCGTGGACTTGGGGGAAGGAGTGGAAATGAGTCCATTGAGCCATACAGCTAGTATGCATTCTGATATGGCTCTCAGATACTAGACCACTTTGTAAATATCTTACTGCATGAGTGTTGGGCTCTCCGAGACCGAAATGAGTTTCCTGTCTTCTTCTAGTCTTCTTGTGACTTGGGACGGGGAGTTCAAGGTGTGTGATAGTAGCACAAAAACAAACAGCAGAGAAATGGGACCACAAGGTTTTTGGAAAGTGCCCTGGATTATTTTGTTTGTTTGTTTGCTGTTTTTTTTTTCCCAACTTGACACAGATAGAGTTATCTGAAAAGAGATAACCATAATTGAGAAAATACCTCAATCAGATTGACCTCTAAGAAATTCTGTAGACAATTTCCTAGACTAACAATTGATGTGGAAGGCCACAGCCCACTACAGGTGGTAACATCCTTAAGCAGACTGAACAAGTCATGGAGAACAAGCCTTTAAGCAGTGCTCCCCCATACCTTCTGCTTTTGTTCCTGCCTTCAAGTTCCTGTCTCAAGTTCCTGCCCTGACTTCTTTTGGTAGCAGAGAGTGACCTGAGAGTTTGAAGCTGAAATAAACTCTTTGCTCCCCAAGTTGCTTCTGGTTATTATGCTCTATCACAGCAGAGAATCCCTAATTTAGACATAAATACTGTGACAAGAAAGAAAACCCAGGGCTAATGGAGGATGTTTCTGAGGTGCCTGAGAGTAAACATTTGAGTTCTTCCAGCCCTGGAATTTTGATGATCCCTGACATCTTGACCATTGGTTGAATCTCCCCAAATGAAACTGGTTGTGTGTGTGTGTGTGTGTGTGTGTGTGTGTGTGTGTGTGTGTGTTTGTATATCTGTGCATGAGTACACAGGGTGCCATGTATGAATGTGAACACTGGAGTAAGATGTTGAGTATTCTTATCCATCACTCTCTATCTTAATTTTTGATTATTTCAATTTATAATCAGTTTAAAGATTAATACAGCATTTATTGCTTCCTTTATACCAAGTCTTCTGAGTCTCATTGTGCACTAAATACTCCAGTCCAACTCAATCAGGATGAAGCACAGTTCAGATGACCAGAAGCCCCACAGAGTCTTTGGGGGTACTGTGGAGGGAGACTAATGCTGACTGAGACAGGTACTGCCTGCTGAGGGCATGAAGTCAGAGTTAAGAAAGACTTATTGTGTAGCCTGTGGTATGTGAATTCATTCGTTTGCTCATTTAATGTTCAATAAATGCATACTGAAAAACTACTGTGTTGATAGGAAGATAGGCACGGGCCTTATTGATGGGAGAGAAGGAAGAAGACCTCAGATGGGGCATTTCTGGGGGGCATCTTCTGCCATGAGTGTTCACCCACACTCTCCCAGCTCCAGGTGTGGGAAAGTGCCAGGAGATTTATATTTCCAGCATATTTTCCAGTCACTGATGCTGATGCTGCTGATGCTGAAGATGAAGATGATGATGGTGGTGGTTGTTAGTGATGGCTGTAGTGGTGGCTGTAGTGGTGTTGGTGGTTGTAGTGGTAGTGGTGATTGTTGTAGTGGT
>PVIU01004580.1:0-124817 GCA_004026605.1 Ondatra zibethicus
ACGAAAGCCTGTATGCCACAAAATTGGAAAATGTAAAAGAAATGGACAGTTTTTTAGATAAATACCACATACCGAAATTAAATCAAGTCCAGGTGAACAATTTAAATAGACCTATAAGTCGCGAGGAAATAGAAGCTGTCATCAAAAACCTCCCAACCAAAAAAAGCCCAGGACCAGATGGTTTTAATGCAGAATTCTATCAGTCAGTTTTTATATTTATTTATAATGTAGTCTTCTCACACACTTCTCCATTATAATTATCATGGAAATTATAATATTATCTTTTATATAATGGATACATTTATACATTTTCCTTTTTTAGTGGAATCCAGTTTACTTATATTATCTCTTTTTCACTTAATCTTGATAGAGATGTCAGTTATTGCAGCTTTTATTCTAGGACTTTCACTTTGTCATTTCTAATGTGCATTTTATTCTATTTAATTAATGTCTGCCTTTAATTGTTTCTTCCCTTTCATAATCTTTGAAGTGAAATAATTAATCCATTAATTTCCAGCTCTAAGTCATCACTAGTATAATTTTTTTCTCAGCTTTATCCCTAAGTTCTGTCTTAACTGCACTGCATGTATTTCAATAAATATTTTCATTAATACAGAATTCTAAATATTTCTCAGTTCTCAATGGAACTCTCTGACCACTGTACAGTACAGATGATTTGAGTTCTGATACAATACAATCAACACAAAATTAAATTTTATTGATTTTATGTTAATTGTTTTCTATTCAGATAATGTCTGTGTTACAAAGGAAGTGTGTTGAGGACTGATCATGACTGACATATCCTCAATTTTCCTGAATTCTCATGTGTGTTTGCAAACAATCTGAAGCCTCCAGTTATTGAGTACTTTTGATTTATTTTATTCAAAATCAACACTAATAGTATGATGTTTAGGAGTAAAAATTTCCTCATATTGAGAGAGGTTGCATCAGCACTGACCATAAGGGCGATGTATCCACTGTGATCTCCTTGCTTCAACATTTGTCTTGGACTTCTAAAGGCACATTAGTAGGGACATACCTTCTCTAGAAATGCTTGATATTTAATGATTGATGTATGTTTGAAAATATGACTGGATTTTTACCAACTTTTCTGCACTCATTGAAGTCTCTTGTTTCTTCTTAGAGCATTTTATACTTTTGGTGTGTGTGTGTGTGTATTTGTTATTCTGATGTCATTTTCATATAAAGCATTTGTATTATTTATTTGATAATTTCATACATTGTATTTTGATCACATATACACCCCTTTCACCCAACTCCTTCCAGATCCACCCCTACTCTTCCATACTGAATCCAACTTCGTGCTGTCATTTATTAAAAATAATGTTCCTCATCAGGAACAGTTTGTGCTTCCCATGTACTCTTTGGTATGTGGCCATCCTGTAGTTCATGGTCAACCCACCAGGGACCACAACCTAAAGAAAACAAAGTCTCCTCAGAACAGCTATCAATCATCAGTAGCTTTTTGGCTAGCAGTGGGACTTCCTGCCTAACTCTCCTTCCATACGGAGATGTTGTCTGGCTTGACCTTGCACAGGTCTTGTGCTGCCTCAACCATCGTGAGTTCACATGTACAATTGCCCTGTTGTGTCTGGAAAACACTATCAAGTTGTATTCACCACCACCTCTTGCTCTATTAATTTTCACCCCCTTTACTGTGATGATCCATAATCATTGGAAGGAGATTGTGTTATGTATGTCACAGATAGGGTTGACCGCACTGCATCCTCTCATTCTCTGTACTTTGGGCAGTTGTGAGTCTCTGTGCTCATTGCTATCTACTGCAAAAAGAAGCTTCTCTGATGAGGCCTGAGAGACTCAATAACCTACTGGGACTTTAAAAGGAGTAAAGTAGAATAACAGAAAGGCTAAACTGGGTAAGAGAGCAAAATAGAGGATAAAATACAGGAAGGGAAAGCTAGCACTAAAGATGTGCTTACAATGTCATATGAAAACCTACTACAATGGAAGATTCCTGAAAGATAAATAACATACAAATATAAAAAAGAGTTTAAGCTTAGTTATTATAAAAGGATAACAATTCTCCTACTAGATATCAGAGGATATCAAATAAAAATCCCAGTGCCAGGAATGAGTTACTTTAATTGAAGTTGGAGGTTATTGAGTTCCCATAGACCCCTTATGTATAGTATTATAAAGGCTCTGGCTGTTGCTATTGGTTATCCTCCAGAACATGACAGTACTAATTGCTGAAGACACCATATTCTTGGGTTGTAGGACATAGAGAAATCAAGCTGACAGTGACCTGGAAGCTTCATCCTTACTAGCTAGCTTTCACAGTGCTGAAAGGTCCTGTGCTTGCTACTCTGGGAGAATAGTAATCACCAGTCTCAGTCAGTTGTGAATCTTGCAAGGTACAATCATAATTGGCCTGGCAAACTATGCCCACTGGTGGTGAAACAGTGGCACAAGTGTCATGGGAGTAATCAATCAGTTTCTGATTGGATTTAAGTCCCACTTCACAAGGTGGAATCCATGCTAAGTCCAAGGACCAGTGACTATATGGGTCATAGTTCTCATCCCCTGGGTGTAGAACAAATGCTGATATTAATATTCTGGTAACTGTACACAGTATTAAATGGATTCCTAATGATTTTGTTCATTTAGTAATACTTAATTTATTTAGAGCTATTACATCTTAGTTTGTTATAGTACTTTGTCTTCTTAGAAATTATTTACTTTGCCAAAAGTTTCAAATTGTAGTTGAAGGGATTATCAATTCTATTCTCTCCTATTTTAAATTCTGCTATATCTATAAAATAGCTTTGGTTCTCTGAACAGTGTGTGACACACACCTGCACATGCACACACACACATACACATACACACAGAGAGACATAAGATATATATATATATATATATATATATATATATATATATATATATAGAGAGAGAGAGAGAGAGAGAGAGAGAGAGAGAGAGAGATTTCTGCTTTTTGACCTTGCTGATCTTAACTTTTGGAAATTTTGCTTGTTTCATTAATTTTTGAAATTATGCTTATTATTTTAATTTTTAAATTTTAATTCAAGGAACACATTTTTCATGTGTAACTTAGAGAGTGAGATTACAAATAATTTAGCATTTAAAATATCAGAATAAGGACTTAGAATCTCACTTTTGCTATATCTTGCATGTTTTCATTTATATATTTTATTTGCACTTTCTATCAATTTTTACTTGGATAGAAATGAAGATTTGTATGCATATCTAAGAAATATTACAGAAAAATCCAGTATATATTTGTTTATCAAGTTTTCCTATTATACAATCTTGAAAAGCCATAGTGTGAATTCATGATAAAGTTACTAACACTGAAGCAAACAAGATACAAGAGGTTTCCATCATGACAAAAAGAAAAACCCACAGTGCCTTTCTCTGTCTACTTCCCCCTAATCCACAGATTCTTTGTAACTTTGGAAGCTACTAGTTTGTTTTCCACCAAAACAAACAAACAAAAAAGATTTCAAGACTTGTATTGTTGTGATTTGGAAGAAAATGGTCCCAAAAGAGAGTATAACTATTAGTATATATGGCCTTGTTGGAGGAAGTGTGACCTTGTTGGAGGAAGTGTGACCTTGTTGGAGGAAGTGTGCCTTTGTAGGGGTGGGATTTGGGGTCTCTTTTGCTCAAGCTTTTCTCAGTGTGACCCTCAGTCCACTTCCTGTTGCCTTCTTGTCAAAATGTAGGCAGCACCATGTCTGCCTGCATGTTGCCATGCTCCCCATAACGGACTAAGCCTCTGAACTGTAAGCCACCACTTGAATTAAATGTTTTCCTTTATAAAATTTGCCATGGTTAAGATGTCTCTTCACAGCCATAGAAACCCAAACTAAAGCATGCATAAATGGAATCCTACAGTATATAATATTTTAGCAATAACTATTTTTTTCACTTAATCTTGTATTCTGGAGATTCACCCAAGTTATTGTATGTATCCTGGTTACTGTTGAGTAGTATTAAATAATATACAGAAGCATAATTCATCTAGTCATTCACATACTGGAGGACATCAGTGATTTGCAATTTGGGGCTGGTATGTATAAAGCTTCAATGAATATTTACACAAGAATTTCTACATGAAATCCTCTTGATAGAAAAATAAAATTGTATCTAAATGATTATAGTAGATTTAAATCTAGAAGAGAATAATATTTTATTATAATTTCACTTTTAATCTATGAACAAACGTAGAAGGAGACTGCTTGTTTATTTCCAGACTGCTTAGACCTGAATAATCACACAGAAACTATATTAATTAAAACACTGTTTGACCAATGATTGGGGCATATTTCTAGTTAGCTCTTGTGTCTTGAATTAACCAATTTCTATTCATCTGTGTATCATCACAGGCTGTGACTTACCAGTAAATGTTCTGGGAATCTGTCTCTTTTGACAGCTACATGGCATCTCCCTGACTCTGGCCACTCTCTCTCTTTATCTCTGTTCAGATTTTGTGCCTGGATTTACTCTGCTAAGCCATTGGCCAAAACAGCTTTATTCATCAATAAATAAAGCAACACATATACAGAAGGATATGCCATATCATCTCCCCATTCCTGTCTAATTACATAATAACATAGTAAAATTACATATACAAAACAGTTATCACGCAAGAATTATACTTTGTGAGTCTAAAGTTTTATATTAATTTATCTTTTATTATAACTAAGGAAAATTATAACTATCTGTATTCAACTCTTCAAAGACTCCAGAAGGATATAATATTAAATAAGTCAACAGGAAGTACATTGTAAGCAACTTCCAAAACTCTAGAATTGACAGAGTCATCTCGCTGCCCTGACAGTCACCCAAAGTTCTTCTGTAACATTGGGGCATCCATCTTTAGCCTAAAGGACCAAAATATTTGTCAGACTTTTCCATGAAGCAGGGAATATGAAAGGTTGTTTTGCCTATCTTGGCAGTTTATCTTTCTTCTGTATCCTGCATAATGTCTGGCAGTTTCTTCTGTGAAGCAGGAACCCTGAAGGACCATCCTGTCTTTCAGAAAATTTAGCAGTCACTTTTCTGTGGGCTTTGCATGTCCAGTTCACACAGCATGCCATCAAGCAGTTCAGGCAAGAACAGTTTCTTGCCCAAATGTCTAGCCTTGTCATATTGAAGGCAAATTCCATAATGAGTTTCTTTAAAGCCCATCAACCTCTCTGAAGTAATTGGTGCTACCAGAAGCAGACATGCCTCACTGCTGAGAAAAGTCTAAGTTCTTAAAACATTTTAAATGCCATAGCCTCTGGGTCTTTGAAGGAGTTGAAGAATACCTATGTATTTGAAATATATCTCTGTACATTCAGAAAATCTAACTAACATAACTACAAGTTTGAGTATTATAAATGACTATCTATTAATATGTAAGTTTAATTATATAGTGCATTTTTAAATGAGTTGTATAAACATAATGCCTTAAGCAAGAGTAGAAATATATGCATACAATATAATAAATCAACCTTAAATTTGTATCAATAGACCAAGATCCATACCAATACAAAGTATTCATCTCTATATCATGCCCCCTTTAAATGAAAACAAACATTTATAAAAAAATCATTTCAGGAATTTGGGCACTGTTTTCTCCAAACTACTTACTTCCTGCTGTTTATTGGGTGAAATATTTTTAGGGTTCAGAGAGAACTTTCAGGGGCTCTTGTTACATCAAACCACATTAGGCTGGAAGGAATCCACAGGTTCTCATCTTCTGTGTAAACAAAAGAAGAACCTCTTTTTCAGAGTAACATATCTTTAGATCCAAATTTTGAAGTCAAGATACCTTTAAAATAAATATGTTGGTTTAAGTTAGCAGTCCCCCAAAACAAATGTCTCTCTGCAGTCAAATATTCAAAGAAAACCACAATAATATACATAATCTAGACTCAATGTGTATATTCCACCTTTATGTGGCTTTTTTTCTTTACTCCATTAATCTATGGGTTGTCTATACTCTTTTATATTATTTTACTGTCTCTTTAAAGACTTTGTTTTATTTTTTAAAACTATTCTCAAGGCTACATACATTTTTTAAAACACACTATGACCTGTTCAGAGGTGTATTTCTGTCTGAATCTCTTTATTGAGTATCTGAAATCATTTTCTGATCAGGAGCACTTCTTAAAATGCTAAAAAGTATGGCTAGGACTAATTGGCTCTGCCTCATCCAACATGGCAGATATATGTTCACTGCCAGCTCTGTGAGCCATGCTCACCACCCCAGGTCCAAGGATGCAACGGGTCTGTGTTGCCATTAAGCAACTAGTAGGCTTCTCACAAAACCCATTTAAATGCAGGACTCCTGAAAGAGGCAGACCTGTTTGTGGAACCAGCACAAACCAGGATTCCTTCTTAAAGGAGCCACACAGCTTTTGCTGCTACTACTGAGTCAGGAAGCCTTCTCTTAAAGGAACTGTGCTTCTGCTTGTCTCTAGCAAACAGAGCCCACCTGAGAAAATGCTGCTACCAAGAAGCCGTGCTTAACTCTGTTGTGCGTAGAATTTCTTCCCAAACTCTCTCAGTTTTTATGTGGACACAGTTTCCCCCACGCTAGCACCATTTGTAGGCAGAGACTGCATGTTCATTTTCTGACTGCTCAGACCTGAATAAAAACACAGGAACTATGTAAATTACAACACAGTTTGGTCAATGATTCCAGCATATTTCTATCTAGTTCTTACATCTTTAACCCATTTCTATTAATCTGAGTTTCATCATAATACTATGGCTTACAGGTAAAGGTTCTGGGAGTCTGTCTCTTTCAGCAGCTACATGATATCTCTGTGACCCCATCCTCTCTCTCTCTCTCTTTATATCTGTTTGGATTTCATGTCTGGCTTCACTCTGATAAGCCTTTGGCCATCACCTTTATTTATCAACCAATAAAGCAACACATATATAGAAGGACATCCCACATCAAATAAAGTTCATAAGGATCTTAAAAACCAGTATAAAGTCATTTTTTCCTTTTCTTTTATTCTATTTTCTTTCTGGTAACTACATATGATAAAGAAATAAAATATTGTTGTATGTATTCTTTTTTTGAAATTAGTAGATTCAATATTTTACTTCTTTTCTTTTCTTCCTTTCTTTCTTTCTTTTTTTTCCAAGACAGGGTTTCTCTGTGTAACAGTTCTAGCTGTCCTGGAACTCACTTTGTAGACCACACTGGCCTTGAACTCACAAAGATCTACTTCCCAAGTTCTGGGTTTAAAGGTGGGCACCACCACTGCCTTCTACTTGTGTTCTATATGTGCTTCAAAAGACTGTATGTATAATTTCAAATTATTATATTTTTATTGTCCTCTTAGACCTTAATTTTGTTATTTAAAACTTCATATCTTCATTAATACTTAATATAATCTGTTTGATAATGACTAAGATGTGTGACACCTTTAAATATGATAAGTCATTTACAATTTTCATTTCTTATTAAGTTAGGTTTTGCCTTATATGTTCTAACCTGCGCTATGTTGTACATACTAGTTTAGAATTACATATTCTTAGTGAATTTAACCTTTTATCATAATGTTGTGACAGATTTTTTCTTTATTATTATTTTATCTGAGGTCTTTTTTTGTCTCATATTATCATAACTACAGCAGCTCACTTTGGGGGCAGTTTGTGCCCATGGCATTCTACTCTATACATAAAAAATGTATTGTATTCTCATTTCTTTACTTCTAATCCCTTTATATCCTTATGTCTGGAATGTGTCTATTTAAAAGCATGCGGCATAAGCAAACAAATGCATTTACTGTAAAATATAGGACAAAAAGAGAAAGTGAAATAGAAAAAATAGAGAGCTTAGGAAATGCCTCTAAAGCATATTGACACTCAAGACAACAAATAAAATTCTCCGGCTTCTCTGGAAGAATAGTAATCAAAGCCCTTCATTCTTTTCAATGTAATCACATTCCTGCCTTTTATGAAAAATACTTCTGGCTTTTATTTATAGGTTTATCTTCAAAATGCACATCCCAGAATGCCACAGTAAAGTTGCTTCTGTTGTTGTTTGTGTGCATGCTTTTAAAGATAATGCTTTCCTCCTCCTCTGGTCTGGTTCCTCTCTATCCCACTACATTCTTTTGTATCTAAAAACATTATTGAGTCTATACTCTTGCTATGGTTTCATTTTAAAGTTATTTTCCTCTGCCCTGAGATCAAATACTCTGTAAGAAGGGTTCATTACATCTATGAGAGACCACTATTTAGAAATCAAGATCTTAGGGCTAGAGAGATAGCTCACTGGTTAAGAATATATACTGCTTTTACAGAGGAACCAAATTCCCAGCCTCCAATTTAGGCTGCTTGAAACCACCTGTAACTCCAGCATTAGGGGCTCTGATGCACTCTTCTAGTCTACAGAGACACAACACATGAGTATGCACCCTCACACAGACATATACACATACTCATAATATTTAAAAAAACAAATAAATCTTTAGAAAATAAGATTTGGAAGCTATGTGTGCTCATTTTGACTCAGCTGTCATACTAGGACTTCTTAGTAGGCAGATCTCAGAAAGTGATAAATGTACATTAATTTGTTCATGATGTATGTATGTATGTATGTATGTATGTATGTATCTATCTATCTATCTATCTATCTATCTATCTATCTATCTATCTATCTATGCATGCATGCATCTACTCTGATCCCAATCCAAAGTATGAAT
This sequence comes from Ondatra zibethicus, assembly GCA_004026605.1. Taxonomy (NCBI): domain Eukaryota; kingdom Metazoa; phylum Chordata; class Mammalia; order Rodentia; family Cricetidae; genus Ondatra; species Ondatra zibethicus. Next base: position 8,721 of record PVIU01004580.1, read on the forward strand.
TGTTTACATTGCAATTATGGAAAATTCATATGAATTTATTTTGCTTTTTGTTTTTCTTTTGTGAGACAGGGTTTCTCTGTAGCTTTGGAGCCTGTCCTGGAAACTAGCTCTTGTAGACCAGGCTGGCCTCAAATGCACAGAGATCCGCCTGACTTTACCTCCTGTTGCTGGGATTAAAGGTGTGTGCCACCACCGCCTGGCTAAAAATTTCATATGAATTCATGACAAAATTATCTCTTTGCCTCAGGAGATAATTTGGTCAGCAAGGTGCTTGTCTTAAAAGCATGAAGACATGAGTTCAGTCAACAGAACCCATGAACGAGAAATGCTGAGCATGGTGATGCATACAAAGGTAAATGGATCCCTGGGACTTATATGCCAGCCAACCTAGTGTACTTTGTGACTTCTAGGCCAAGAAAAGACCCTGTCTCAAACAAAGAAACAAGCAAGCAAATAAACAAGCAGATGAAAGGTAGATAGAAACTGAGGAATAATATCCAAAGTTGTCTTCTGGCCTCCAAACACATGCACTCATGTCCATATGAATCCATCTCACAGACACATACAAAAGCAAATTATCTCTTGAATTCATAGTAACAATTCTGATTCAATGACAGGAGATTAATGTTGTCTCTTACCTCTTTATTTTTTTCACCAAGATTATTGGTTCTCAAGTGTAGTGTAGTACTTTCCTTGATTCCTTCGTGGAGGAAGGAACGAAGTTCATGGCACTCAACAGGTACACAACTTACAAAGCTCAGGAAGTTCTTGAAATCAGAAAGAGTCACAAGAGCAATCCCACAAAATTATGGAAGCAGTAAACAACTGCTGAGAGAGGAAACTGAGCAACCAAGTTACCCGGGAGAGACTCTCTAGATGGCTGAATTGCTTAGAGAGAGCTCCAAGGTTACAGACTTGGAGACTCCTCACCCAGATCAGAGTGGGCTTTTTGGGAAAGCAGCTGTCTTTGGATCCTCCACATTACTCTAAGTAACCCCAATAAACTAACTCCTTCACTGCCACAATCTACACAGCTTTGATATTGACTTGATTTGGGCAAGAGGGGAAGGGAGGAACTGATGTGGTATGTCCTTCTGTATATGTGTTGCTCTTATTGGTTACTACTTCAAAATTTGAGAAAAAACAGCCTACAAAACACAATGCCAGAGAACTTAGACAACAATGAGGACACTAAGAGAGACTTACATAGATCTAATCTACATGGGAAGTAGAAAAATACAAGATCTCCTGAGTAATCTGGGAGCATGGGGACCTTGGGGGAGGATTGAAGGGGGGAAGGGAGGGACAGGGAGGGGAGCAGAGAAAAATGTAGAGCTCAATAAAAATCAATAAAAAAGAAAAAAGCCAAAAAATGAATCTCAGGCTATGTTAATTTGGAAAAGAGGTTCTGATTTTGTTTCCACAGAGGATGGGAACTTGTGGATTCTTTCAAGGCTAATGTGGTTTGATGGAACAAGACTCCCTGAAAGAACTCCATGAACCCTAAGAATACTTCATCCAACAATCAGCAGGAAATAATCTCAAGAACTACACCCAAATTCCCAAATATTGTTTATAAGTGTTTGTTTTCATCTAAAGGAGGTTGATTATAAAGTGTTAATGGTCACAATCAAGGTCTTTCTTAAGAAAAAAGGGGAAATATGATACAGAGATGAATACTTTGCATAGGTATAGATCTTGGTCTATTGATACAAATTTAAGGTTGATTTGCTACATTGTGCATGTGTAGTTCTGCTCTTGTTTAACGTATTGTGTTTGTGCAGTTCACTTAAAAATGTAATGTATAGTTAAGAAATACAGACTACTAGATAGTCATCTGTAATAATGAAACTTTCAACTATGTTAGTTAGGTTTTCTAGATAGATAGAGATATATTTCAGTTAGATAATCTTCAACACTTTAAAGACATGCAGAATATGGCATTTAAAATGTTTTAAGAGCTTATGTTTTTCTCAACAGTGAGACATGTCTGCTTCTGGCAGCACCAATTACTTCAGAGAGGTTGATGGGCTTTGAAGAAACTCATGGGATTTGCCTTCAATATGACAAGGCTAGATATTTGGATAAGAAACTGTTCTTGCCTGGACTGCTTGATGGTATGCTATATGAAATAGACATTCAAGACCTGCAAAAAAAGTGACAACTGAACTTTCAAAAAGATGAGATAGTCCTTCAGGGTTCCTGCTTCACAGAAGAAATTGTCAAACATTCTGCAAGACACAGAAGAAAACAACTTATGAAGTTTACTGCTACAAGGCAGAAGAGATCTTCAAATTTCCTACTTCATGGAAAAGTCTGACAGATATTATAGGCCTGTAGGTTGAAGATGAATGCTCCAATGTTACAGAAAAAATTTGGGTGACTGTCCAGGCAGCAAGATGTCTCTGTCAATTCTAGAACTTTGAAAGCTGCTTACAATGCACTTTCTGTTTACTTAGGTAATATTATATTACCTAAGAGAGTCGAATACAGATAGTTATACTTTTCCTTAGTTATGATAAAAGATAAATTAGATATAAAACTTTAGACTCACAAAGATAGGATAGATGATAGAGTAATTTCCTTAGTTTACCAAATATAAATAGACTCAATATTTCAATGATAATTTTTGCTTGATAACTATTTTGTATATGCAAATTTACTATGTTAAAGCTTAAACCTTCCTTTTTATTTAGACAGAAAAGGGGAGATGATGTGGGATGTCCTTCTGTATATATGTTGCTCTTATTGATTAATAAATAAAGATGCTTTGGCCTATGACAGGGCAGAATATAGCCAGGCTGGAAGATATATATATATATATATATATATATATATATATATATATATATATATATATATATATATAGAGAGAGAGAGAGAGAGAGAGAGAGAGAGAGAGAGAGAAGGCAGAGTCAAGGAGATGCCATGTAGCTGCCCAAGAAGCATGAGCTTTGTGGTAAAATAAAAAATTATAGAAATGGGTTAATTTAAGATGTAAGAACTAGCTAAGAATATACCTGTACTATTAGCCAAACAGTGTTGTAATTAATATAATTTCTATGTGATTATTAGGGTTTGGGTGGCTGGGAAGCTAAATCTCAGCTCCTGGTTACACGAAACAAAACATACACACATGCAGAAAAGCTAGGACTAGGTAAGCTATGCACTCCAATGAAGACACACCAACAACCAGGAAACTCAGTATATTTATTGTACACAATATACAATTTATTATATACAATTGATGAGGCTGGACTAGTCTGCACTTGAGGTCTTGGATGAGAAGATATTTATTCATATCTTCCTAGAGCTAGTCTCACACTACATATGAAAGTGGGAAGAATAAAAGAGAATATCATATTTCCCTCTATTTCGACACAGCCATCTTCAAGTGTCAGTAACAATACTATCAGCTCTACTCACCTCATTATTAAAACAATAAATCTCATCACACTCTCCCTAATAATTGTAGTAAATCTACATTGTCAGAGCACACAGACATCTAACAGCGTATTCACTGGCACTGGGTTCACCTCTCTGTAACCATGTTGGTTGACTACAGCTCATTGTTGAGTAGATTCCTCAAGAAGAACCCATGAAAATAATCTCTAATATTTTTGCTGTGGAGAGCAATTTGTTTGCAAGTGTATGCTTGAAAGTTACGTTACTTGTGTATAAAATCTTAGATCATATTATTTTGTGCTTTATCAATATATTGCTCACTTTCTTCCATCTACATAGCATTACAGTCAAAAGCTTGATAATAATCTCATTTTTCTTTTATATATGACTAAGGCATTTTTCCTGTAAATATGAAAGAATAATTTTATCACAAGTTCCAAAAATGATGCTGAAATATGCCCTAGTATAGATTGTTTTAGATAAATTTCTCATATAGGCATGATGTCCTTGTTCTTTCTTTGTTTTAAAATTTGGTTTTACTTGGCATACAACATAATATGTTTCATTATGAGCTGTTTTTAAACCTTACTTGAACTTTTCTCTTTCCAAATAGTCCCTCTCCTTACTTCCCAGGCATGTGCATGCATGTGTGTGTGTTCATGCATGTGCATGTGTGAGTTTAATGCCAATATATTGTTAACTCTCTATATCTTTTAAATACTCACATGAGAAAATATTAGGTATTTTTTATTTCTTACTCTCTGCTAAGCCCTTTAGACTTCTCTGTCCCCCTTATAATCTGTACTGCCTTCTCATTTTGATTAATTTTTTTCAAGAATGTTTTCTTGAATTGTATACATGTGGGGTGATAGAGGGGTATATGCATGTGTGAACACCCATATGGATAATATGTATAGATGTCTATATGTGAAGTAGGTATCTTTCTTTATCACTCTATACCTTATTTTTTGAGACAGGGTATCTTACTGAACCAGTAGCTTATTGATTGTCTAGATTTGCAGGCCAGGAAGTCCCAAGAATTCTTCCTTTTCAAGTGCAGGGATTATAATCAAGTATTGCCATGTCTGGCTTTTTAGAACTCAGGTCCTCATATTTAGACAGCGAGTACTCTACGCACAGAGCCTTCCCCCTTGCCCAGTTGGACATTGTGGTATCCATGCCTTTGCTTTGAGTTTATTCCTTGGACATTCTGGCTTAGCTATGGTGATCTTCTTAGCTTTCTTTCCAACTTTCTCCTCATCTCTTGATATTAATTAATTACATTTCTTTTATGGTAATCTCCTCCTTTCTTGCTTTTCTCCAAGCACTGTTCTTTGTGTTCATTTACTCTTGTGTTACTTCCAGCTTATTCTTCATTTCTGAGAAATGTTTTCTTAAATTTGTAGTTATTTCCCAAGTCCTTTGGCTTCAAGCCCAAATTCTCTAATCCTGTTTCTTAATCCTTTAATGTCTCATTTCGTGATGTCTTTAACAGTTTTTGAAACAGTACATTACCATTTTCATCTGGCTTATAGGGATATATCTCTGCCATGCTTTCACTATGTGATGAGATTTCTTTTCTCTCTTGATAATTCTGATTTCAGTGATTTTATCCTATCTTTTATATGAAATTCATTTTCCTGAGCATGAAGAGAACTTCATCCAAAACTTAATTAATAACTTTCCAGCATTTCCTTTTCTTCTTCTTGCATGGCCTACAAAGATATATTGACTTCCCTTCTGATCCCCAACTTTTTAATCCACACTTTCAATTCCTTATTGCTACTGCTTTGTGTTGCTCAGTTTAGACTATAATTTCAGTAATTTTACCTGAATGGAGGCTAATTTGAAGAGACTATGGTTTCAAGATGGCTCCATACTTCTCATGCTTTAAAGCAGAACCTCTGGTATCATTCACTATTGTGATGTGCAGGATCTCTCTCGGTGGTTGCCCTTATTTTCAAACTTGATTGCTGTTTTTTTCCCTCTTTTCTTCTTTTATTATCATTATTTTTTGAGACCTGCCTAACTGTTTCCCAGATCATTCTGGAACTCAAGATTCTCCTGTGTCACCTCCCAGGTGATGACATTATAGACATGTACCACCACACTAGCTAGCTCCAATATTGATTTTTGTGCTTTCAGTGGGGACATGTTGATTCTTACTCAGAGGTGCCCCAGTATGCCTCATTGCTTTGCTGTCCTCTCTACATGGTACTGACACCATGCAGGCTCTGGGGTCATGGATCTCTTAGTTATTTGATCCTCTTTTTTGAAATCTAGTCCCTTTCATCTGTAAATACAAACAATATAGTTTTCTTTTAAATCCTAAATGTTTGAATGTCCCAGAGCTGGACTTCTAGTTATCAATGGTTTAATTCTTCTAACCCACAACCTGTAATTGAATGGGATATCATGCCTTCTGAGTAATGATTTTGTTGTTGTTTGTTTTGCTTATAGGAGAAAATTTTGGAAAATTAAAAACTTAATCACTAATTTCATTATCCATCATAAAAGATTTGCTAGAAGAAACAATGTTCTCTACAACAGCCCTGTCAATTGCTGAGCTTTGGAGAAGGGCACAAATGTGCAATATGGGTATTGATAAATTCACATCACTTCTTCATTTTATTTTGCCTTTTGTTTCTCCTTCAACTTCTATGTAATTTTCCAATCCTCTTGTTAATGCCTCTCTCTTCTTTGAGAAATGAATCTAAAAGACTCTCTTTAAATTTATATTATATGCATTTTATCCAAAGTCCAAACAACTCATGGGTCTTTGACACTAAATTCCACTTTGCATGCATATTGTTGACCAGTAATTTCACTCTTTTTTTTAGTACGTGCACACATCCAAGTACACATTATAATATTTCTTCACACAGTTTATTGCAATTCACATTGTCGGGAATAGCTGCTTGGATCACCATTATTTCTTGCCCTTATGCCTGTCTTCTGTGGTAGATGAGCACTCTCTTTCCCATTCAGTCATCCTCTGAATCCACTAGAGTGATGGGTTCTTGGAAGTCAATGCTTGTGTTTTTATTGTTCAGACTGCTTGCTCTTATCCATATGTTCAGCTGTGTATCCAAATGAAGGTTTGCTGTTTTGCCTGTTCATGCTCATTCTGTAGCTTGTTTGCTGTTTTCCAGCATTCATTGCTGAAACTGAGTCTGATTTGAATTGGTGATTCCATGGCAAAGTAAGTTGTATATTTTTCCATTCATTTTGTAAGATTCTTTGGGATGCTTTGAAATTTTCTATAATAAGTGTAGGTGTCTTTTTAGTATTTTTAATTCATTCTACTTGGGATTAACTGGGATTCTGGAATGAAGGAATATTTTCTTCTACCAGTTCTAGAAAATTCTTAGCTACATCTCTTTCAATATTGCTCTATCCTTATAATCTCTTTTTTAGACTTTCAATTTTTGTCTCCCTGAGTATATTCAGTAGCTTAATCAATTCTACCTCATGGGAATGGAGAGATTGTTCAGTGGTTAGAGAGTGCACCATTCTTGCAGAAGAGTCGAGTGTGGTCCCCAGCATCCATGTCAGAGAGCTCACAAACACTTTTAGCCCCAGCTCCAGAGGATCTGACGCCCTCTTTGGGACTGCACAGGTATCTGCACTCAAGTGCACAAACCACACACACAGACACATATAAATGTCACTAAAATTAAAAACAAATTATTTTAAAATGGGTTTTAAATTTTACTTTACAAGTTATTAATAGTCTTCCTGCATGTACCTCATTTCTTTCCTTTTCATGTCCACTAACTTTATCATTTCTTAGCTATCATATGCAATTCTTTTTATAAAAAACATACGCTTTGTTTACATCAGGTATTTGTCTGATCCACCATCCCATCTTTCTTAATAAAAATACATATTTTTTACCTATTTGGTAGTTCATTGAGGCTGCTTCATTTAAAGTGTATATGATTTATTAAGGGTGGGACTTTCATCTTAGATCCACTGAAACCAAACCTCAGGCTCTGGTTTCTGTTCACTTAAGACTCAATTCTCAGCTCATGTTTATTTTATCCTATGACTATTTCCTTTTATTACCCAAGCATAATCATTCACTTAAAAGCACACTTGCCATTTTCTACCATTTATGAGATTGGGTAAATGTTTCAGTGTTTTTTTGCTGTTTTGTTTTAAGAATACATGACTATCAATGTTGGTCACAGTGGAAATAAACTGGACAATTTCCATATTTCTACTTCTGCAATTATAATTGTGTCTTTTTTTGAATGGAGAAGTTATAGCGAAAAGGCTGGGCACAAAATGTTGAATCCATTTGCCTACTGTTGACTGAGGTTTGTTTTCTAACAATTTAATAAAATTTATTAATGGGGACTGCACTTCTGAGATTATTAGTGCACCTTTCACATGTAGCTGTGCATCTTTCAATATGACATTGCTTTGTTCAGATTAGTTTTTTTCTTTGGGGAACATAATTATGGACATTCTAAATCTCCTTTGTCTTCCACATCTATCTTTATTCTGAGATTATTTTCAGTGCTTTAGTTTATGTTTCCTTTCTTCACTTACTGGAGGTTTGTGAATGTGAGGTATCCCCAGTTCCCTTTTCTGAAGTTCCCAGTACAACTCAGTCACTGACAGGATGCTCTGATTTCTTACTCTTTCCCAACTCTGAATAAGTCAAACCTGTTTTATTGCCTGCTGGATCTTCATCATGTTGTATTTTTCTTGTGGGAAGAGGCAATTGCTTAGCTTTCATTTTAAATTAATAGGGATAAATTGGACCCAGAATTCATTTTATCGGCAGCAATATTTCTGAGGCAGCTTTTGTCTCCCATCCATTTCCTCCTCTGTTTTATGATACTGTCCTTGTGTAGGACCTGCATTGGTTTCTTTAATTATATTTACTATTACCAGTGATTGAGTAGAGTTCTTTCTGCATTAACTGCCTACGGTTTTATCAGAAGTGTAGCTGGATGCATTCTGAGCTGTAAAAATTCCCCCACTTCATAGCAAATTCCCTTCATACAAAGTACAGGGTCTATACATTAGTTATTTTACCCCGCATAGGTCAATGCCATAAAATTCCATTGCTTCTACCTTGAAGCCAGTTATAGGCTGGATCTTAGCTCTTTATTCAGTCAACCCCTTAATTCTCTGTTATGGAAAATTGTATGAAAGTGTTGCTCTATCCCTATGTGGCCTCTGAAACTAACCTCAAAGGTCTTGGCTTCTTAGGGTAAAATACCAACCTTGTAATCCGTCCTGCTGACTTTGTTAGGGTCTAGGGCCATAGCTGTCTCCTTTCAGCTCCCAACCCTACCCTTAATGTTCACACTGAAGCCCTTCCTCATAGCTATAGTCTAGCACAATACATTCTTTTTGCTTTTACCATAGCGCTTGCATTTTCTTTTCTTCTGGTCTTTTTTTCCCTTTTTACAGAGGGGTAATTTCAGGGAGCAGAAGTAGGCAAATGGCTTGTTCCTCTGGCATCTCAAAATTAGAAGTCTGTTACTCACCTTACTTAACAACTTTTGATATGAAAAAAATGTTGGAGTCTTTTCACAAGTCTAAGTAGATTGTAGGCTGGCCCCAAAAATGTCATTTGTAATTAGGTTGTCTGGAATTCGGAATGCATTTTCTTATAGAAACTAAGTTATAAATGGTGGTTGGCAACAAAGCCAAGCTTTTCAGTAGGCTGTTTAGCTGGATACATTGTGCTAATAGCATTATTCTTGCTTCCCAGAGCTACCATTTATTAAGTTATTTCTATGGGAAAAATGAATTCCAAGTTTTAGCCGATAGAACATAGAATATTTTAAAATACAAAGCTCTGTGGATCTCTTGCCTAATATCTTCCAATATTTTCCATCCTTCATAGGCGAGGGGCAAAATCTTCCACATGGTCTACAAGGCCCATGAGCTGGCTCCTGCTGGACCTCTGATTGCAAACTACACTCCAACTGCTGTGCTCATTATTACTGGAATATATCATGTGTCTGCCAGCTCTGGGATCTTTGTATGTTTAGGTTCTTTTGCTAAGAATGTCTTTATACCTTATTTTTGCTTTTTAAAAGATTCATTTATTTTTATATATACGTATGAGTGTTTGTCTGCATGCATGTCTGTGCACTATTTGCATGCCTGGTGTTTATGGAAGCCAGAAGAGAGCAATAGATCACCGGGAGCTGGGAGCTGCCATGTATATACTGGGAACTGAACCTGGTTCCTCTTCAAGAGCAGCAAATGCTCTTAACTACTTAGCTATCTATCCAGTCCCACAATTTTTCTTTTTATTTTTTTCTGTTATTTGTCTTTCTTCCCCACCCTTTAGAACTCAGTACAGATTTCTCTTACTTGGACAGCACTTGGAAACTTCAAGATAGCTCATATGTTCATAGCATCTGAGGATATTGCCTTGATTTAAGTTCGACAACTTACAGTCGCTGGCATGTAGTGAGTATTCTGCACATACATATTGATATAAATGTATAAATGAACGGTTAGATATTTTTGTGCCAAATACAACAGCTCTGAAAGTCAGTTATCCAAAGCCATTACGTTTTTTACATCCTTCACAATTCCTTGGCCTGATTTTGAGTCTCAGTCAGATTATTTGCATGTCATAATTAACTCCAAGTTTTATTCTCCGAATGACCAATACTATGGACCATTTCTATTACAATTCAGCTGCCATGTAAACTGGGAAAGCCTTAAAAGCACCTTCCTTTTTGCTTCCTCATAGGCCTAGAGTTTAAATACCTAAAACAAAGATAGCCCTGCAGTATGGCTTTCCTGTCCATACTTCGAGCATTCCAGAAGTGCACCCAACCAGCCTAGAGTTTTCTGGAATTCATTCTCTCTCTCTCTCTCTCTCTCTCTCTCTCTCTCTCTCTCTCTCTGACTGGGCAGCTGAGTTCACGTTTTTGGCTTTCCTGTCAGCCTTTGTACCCTGATTTTCTTTTTTTGTCTCCTTAAACTTGGCAACTGCCCATCTATGGCTCTGTCAGTCATCAGTTTGTCACATCATAACTGTCTTTTGGAATCCTTTTATGATCCCTGCCATCCTCTTATAGGAAAAAAAAAACCTTAGGAAAGTTATGACTATCTATGAGAAGCAGAGCTGACCTCTTTCTTCTTCTTTTAATTCCAAATGAACTTTTTCTATTACCAATGCTCCTGCCCCATCCTTGTTTTACTTTGGTCAAACAGAAATAAAAATCATTTGTGTAACTACCTTTTAAAATATATTTTAAAATTTTTTTATATAAAATATTTGATCATAATCTTTACCCTCTCACACCTCCTCCCAGATCCTTTCATGTTCTCTATACACCTAACACCATGTTCTTTCTCTTTCTTAGAAAAACAAAAGTGTGTGCATGTATGTGTGCATGCCTCCCACACACACAGTCTGTTTTTTGTGGTCCGACTACTCCTAAGCAAGAGGCATGCCTCGAGGGCAGGTAATGATTTATGCCACATTCTTTTGATAGTTTTGTTCTGTTTTATAACTTCATAAATTACACTTCATAAACCTTTGCTGAGGAACCATCCAGTGCTTTACACAATGCCAGACATCCATCTTAAGAGAAAGGAAACTGAGGCAGTGTTTCATCAACTGAGCATGCTCCCCAGGCTACAAAACAAATTTCCTAAGAAGATTCTTCATCCGTGAAACCTGTTTGATTGCCTGAGTTAAAACATGATGTGTTCCTAAGGCTGTGGCTGCTGCTTGCTTCTGGTCAGCACAGCCGTGAGATAAGAACACATTCTGAGGAACAGATCGTTGGATGACTTTGCCATTGTGTTGACGTCACAAAATATGTTTGTACAAATGGAGATGGCCACCATGTTACAAGGAACTGTAATCTTATGGGACCTTCACATAGCTCTGCAATACACAGCTACAATGATTTCATCTCATTTATGACCAGAAAGGGCTTGTCCACAGGCTGACAACGCACTGACCACAGATCCAGTGAGGCAGATGAAGCAATGAATGGGCATTCTTTAGGGGGCAACCCTACCTTCCATAATCTCCTCCTTGAAAAATACAGGGACAAGACAAGTATTACTAGGAGTCTATTCTAAATCATTTACCATTCATCACTCAGTTTGCCTGCCGCATGCCACGTACTGTGCACAATGCCCCCTAAGCATCGTGTGGACCCCAAAGGGAGGCAGCAGGCACAGATCATCACCATGTAATCTCTTCAGGATGGAAGCTTAGCCTGGAGATTTACCCAAGGGCTTTGAAGGTGAGGTAGTTTCTACATTCCATCTACGAATGGACAGTTTACCAGGTCAATTATGGTAAGGGAAATCGAAACTCTTCAATGTTCTCTTGAGTTCTTGTTCATATTCATGTTTCCTGTCAGTCCAAATGTCTTTCTGATCCATGGGCTTATCCAAGCCTACCTTGTCACTTGAAACTCTCAGACTAAGCCACTGCACAAAGAACTGAGAACAAGGTTCTGGAATCTGTGTTAGTAGTCACTGTGCCTGGAGACCCTGCTTCTGATCTGTGGGAGCCAGGCTGTAACCTAGAATGTGTTGCTTTTTGAAACAAGAACTTCTATAAACTGCATGCCAATGAGCCCTAACATTTTCATTTTAACGCAGTTCTGAGCACAGAGGCCCATGCCTCACAGAGGAGCTAAGGAGTCCATCCCCAAGACTAGTGACAAGCATGCTCCAGTTGCCACCTATTGGTGGCAGGGAGATTTGACCCTCCCTTAGCTAGGAAGAATCTTTTTTTGGAATTAGAAAAGTCAGTAACTTAAATTCTGAAAGGAAAAGAGATGTCAATACACACTGGCCTGCTACCTAAAATCTTCTCCAGGGGGGAGGTTTTCTATTTTTATATGACAATATGATGATATGAAATGATAGAATTTTCAGTATGTGTATTTCCTTCTATAGCCATAAAACAAAGTAAAATAAAACTGAAAATTTACTTGTGTTGTGAACAGAGGGTGATCCACGCGCTGAGGGGATTATGAATGGGCAGAATAGCATCACCAGAATTGGAGAAGAAAGGCAAGTCTATAAATTGATTATTAGCCGCATTATCAATTATCACATTTACTTGGGCATGGCAGATGTGCTGACCTCACTGAGAAGGACGTTAATGTTAGCATTTCTTCAGCAAATATAAACGTCTGCCTCCTGGCTGCCAGCCCCTTTGGCTTCTGCCATGAAACTCTCATTTTAGAATATACCCAACCAGGCAAGCAAGTTTTCCTCAGTGGGTTCTAGTCTATGGGTAAAGGCTGAAAGGAGGGCCATGTACAGAAGCGAGGCCTCCCCGTATCAGGAGTGGGCAGAGATTTGTATGCTTCTCCTAAGGAGGCCGTATTTATGCTGAGTACACGCTTCTGTTTTCCACAGACCTCCAGCTCTACCTTGGCCTTCATGGGAACAGCTCTCGAATGGCCACTTCAAAAGAGAGACAGAAAAGAAAGGAACTTGGCCAAGCATGTGCTATCCACTGGATAGCACTGGATCCATTAAAATGAGTAGGAAGGGATGCTTCTCCTCGTCAGAACGTGACGGGACACATAGGCTCTCCCTGCAGCGTGGACAAGCAATGCATCTACCTTGGTTTGGGAAAGGACAAGGCCGGGAGAAAGAGCTACTGCTAAACAGCATGACCATCTGGCTTTGTATTGCCTGAGCATGGAAAATAAAGTCCCGTGAAGTAAGCCTTTGGAGGGTGTGGACAGTGTAGTTGCCGAGCTAGATGCCATCGATTCTTGGGCTTCAGTAGAAACGCATTCATTTCTTCAAGTCTTAACCACCATCCCTGTAGTTCCTACCTTATGTGATTGTTTGTGAGGCTGATGTAAATGGAGGTGCACATGCTCAGCCTATAGTAGGACTTCAAGGACGGCACAATTCCAGATGCCCTCCAGGGACCCCATACACTGTGTTCAGACCCATATTAATTGAAAGAGAATGCCCCAAGGCATTGTGTTTATTTTTGATCCTATCTGTTTGGATCACGTTATGACGGGTCCTAAGTGAGTTATTCCATACTGTGTAGAAGAGTGTTTTGTTTGTTTTTAGTTTTTCCCTAGACTGAGCCTTGATGTAAGAGACTGTTTCACAGGCTGCCCGTGATTCTATTTTGAGGATGGATGGTACCTGTGTGCCTGGGTTGACCTGTAACTATAACATCTCCAGAACCACCTATGCAGCACAGGCTTGGAGATGACTTACTCCTGGGAGTAGAAAGGGGATCACTCTACAAACTTATCAGGGTGAATCAAGACTGTAGGGCCAATGAGCATATTAAAATCATGCCAGAGAAACCAGGCCCAAGAACTTATCAGACACACTAGACAGAAGAAAGAGTACAACTTCCTCCCTTGAGCCCCATAAAGAAGTAGACACCCATCCATGACTGTGATGGCAACAGCTCCCCTAATGCTCTGCCGTCTGACACCTGGTGAAGTCCCTGGGACAGTCTGGAGCTCTTGCCCGTTGGCATACAGCAGGTGTTCACACACCTTACTCAACCCATCTCCTGCTGTCCATCAGCCCACCTGCATTTTCCATCTCTGGACCTGTCCTGCTCTTTTACCTCCTGGCTCAACTCACCCTGAATCCTCACTCTCAACTCTGACTCCACAGGGGCCTGACATAAGGGTAGGAGCGCCTATCTTACAGATGATTTGGGTTCTTTATCTTGCCAACACAGACGTGTCTGCCCGTCCACTTCTGGAAACCTCTTAAGATTCTGGTATAGCCTCTTTAATCTTTTATATCTATTCTATAACAGACAGAAAGATAGACAGATGATAGATTTGCTGCATGATGCATTCCGTGCCCATTCTGTTCGGTTCCCACATATTTTGAATTATTTTGCAAATGTAAAATGAAAGTTAATATTAATAGTTAACTTTTGTATACAAGGACCCGGGTTTCTGTTGACTGAGTTACAAAGGAAAGTAGGACTTTTGGGCCAACTGTTGCCTTGGAAATCACAGTACCTTATGATTGCTATTCAATATACTCTTATGTTTTGAAAGACACAGCATGTTCACAGCATGTTTATCTATGTTTCTGGCATAGTGGTGCTCATGAAATCACCCATCTCCCTGACCTGACAGCGTTCCTCCAAACTTCTATTCCGAGATCCTACCAGGTTCTTTTTCTTAGAAAGTGGTGGACTCCAGATAAATGCTCAAAGCTTTCAACACAAAGGCAGTCCAAATATGCAGAAACGTGCTCAATCTGGACTAAAGCAGTATTTCTGGTGGTTCGATAAAAGCCAGTGTGCCTCAGAAACTTGTGAAGCCAGTTCATGATACCTTACCCCAACAACAGGGTCATAAGGCTCTCCATATACCTGTGGCACCTATAAGTATAATCAAGGTCCATTCTGGCCTTTAGATGTCCTCAGTCCCTACTCACAAGTACTTGTTGTACATTTCAAAGCCCCCACTCCAGTCTCTTGGTCTTTTCTTGCTCTGCCCTGCTACTCACCCTTCTTATAACCTGGCTATTCCCACTATTCTAGGCCCTTGATATTCTCACCATGCTATCTCTATGCTCCTGCTAATCTCGCTATTTAGTCTCTATTTTCTATCTCCTGCTCTTCTCTCCTCTCTGGCGCACAGCCCTGGTCAGGTCCAATCTGCTGACCACACTCAGTCTACTTCTTTCTCTCTCTGCTCTCAACTCTTCCAGACGCCTCTGGCTGTCCTCTCTCTCAGATCTACAATAAAACCTTTACATCCCACTGAGCAGCCATGTCATCAGTTTGCATCAGGGTATCCTCTCCCAAATCAGACCTATCTATGGTTGACAGTGGAGTGGCCCTTTCCTTAAGGAAGATACCACTGAGCCCCAAAGCCAGTTGGCAAATCAGTTAATAGGGCCTCCAAATTCCCCTCTTAACTCAGGGAGAGGTGCAAGAACCCAGCAGCTTCCTTTAATGCAACTGGATTAATTGCCTGCCCAGAAAACAGCCCGATTCTAAATGATCCTAAATGACCTGAAATACCTGTAATCTTCCCTCTGCCACGTGGCTGTGCCACATTACCGAGGCAGGGCTTGGTTCTGGGAGCCAGTTTGCTCAGTAAACAGCAGGCAGCATTGCGGGAGGCCAAGGAAATCAGGCTCGGTTCCAAGGGAAGGCTGAGAAATTGATGAAAACGCCACTGGCCTATTCACCGGCCTAATTTGATTCCAGAAAAATCAAGCAGAGGAATTTTCGGATGGGCTGTTCCACCGAGTCAATGTTCCTTTGTAGACTCAAGTAATCACACTTCGGGGTGCTGCCATCTCTCAGCCTGGGTGCTTTCCCGAGCAGACTCTGAAGTGCTCCTTCAGGAATCCTGCTCATCTTTCTGAAGGCTTAAGAGGAGCTTCTAGGGCTCCCAGATGCCTGTTAGTTGGCTACCAAATTGGAAAGTAAGAGAGGAAGCAGCGTGGCACAGGGTAAGCAGCGTGCATGGCTCTGGGTGGGTTTAGGAGGTGAACAGGTTTACTGTAAGAATGCGCTCTGATGATAGCCTGCCTTGGGTTCCTACCTCTAAAATTGAATGGTTATTACTGTCCTGCAGGAGTCAGCGTGAGGACTGAATGTCACATGTCCATTCTGTCCACTCCTTTCCATCCCTGTTTCGTAGTTTTCACACCACCACCACATGGTCCTCTTTAAGCTCATTTTCTTCCATCACTGGGTGATAATTATTGTGCTTATGAATGTTAAAAAAAAAAGGAGGGCGTAGAAAGGTGCCTTTCCCCGCCTAAGCAAAGTTGGAAGCTGGGACAAGCCACGTTCTCTTATTCAGTGCTCTTTCTGAACATTCCTGTACCACTGTTTTCTCTGTCCATGAGTTTGGAGTCACATAGGATGCCAAGGAAAGACAGGTCACATGATCAAGGAGACAGTGGGGAAAGGGTGGGCCAGAACTCACTTGGGAAGAACAAGATGAGCAGGCTCTCCCTAGGCCAGCAATGAGGACGGCCAGGAAATGAGAGCAGGCTCTGTAGGAACTCTCTGCCTTAGACTTTGACACTGCCTGTGCTAATAAGCTTTGATATACCAATGTCGAGCCAGGAGGATTCTTTTGAAGCTTTGACAAATAGATACTAGAAGTGGGGGACTGAAGGAGGAAGGAAGGATGAGGTGAAAGGGGAGAAGAAACAGGGAGAGAACACGCACTGATAAGAAAGCCTCTCCATATTTTGATCATCAGTTATCAATGGTGACTTCAAAGTCAAACGCTATGATTGTTCTCATCCAGTGAGTGTCATGTGATCACGCGGTCTCAATTGCTTTTTCTATAAAATGGGACTGACTATCACACAAGAACCATAAGGAAACTGAGACTACAAAGAGATTGACAATGATTAATATTTATTGAGCATTCGGGACAAAGCTGATACTGTGCTAAATGTCTTGTGTATATTTTCCCTTCCAGTAAATCCTCCCAGTAGCCATGGGATGCAGACCCACAGTTAATTCCATTTATGAAAATAAGAAACAGAGGGAAAAGGAGTCCTAATGAGCTTGCCCAAAGTCATGGCACTATTTGCAATGATTCAGCAAAAATGTAGTTTGAATAGAAACTGCTGTAATTTTAAGGGGGCTCCTGTCTCTAGCCAGTTATCAGATTAAGACAGCAGCTGATGAGACTAGGTAGTCTGTACCTAAGAATGGTCCTGGCAGTGACAGGACCCTGTATGAGAAGGGTGAATTCATTCCCTTGGCATTCCCATATGAGCTGATTAGTTTTTGGTCAACTTAACACAAGCTAGAGTTATCTGTGAATAGGGACCCTCTGTTGTAAAGCAAAAACAATAAATGCCCCCACTGGGTATGCCAAAGGACAATAGTGCATGGAGCTGACCATTTCATAAGAAAAAGCACCCCATGATCCAGGGACATTTTCTTCTTAGAAACAAGGAGCAGCTAACAGTTCTCAAAAGTTGTATATATTCTATGTTATCTCTCTAATCCTAGTAGCAATGTTATAAAGTCAACTGTAGTATTTCTAAACAATATCCACTGGCAGATGGATGGCGATTTGCAACTCAATGTTTGAGCTTAAGGCTATCTACCATCAGTGTTATTATCAATAATTTTTATTCTACCTCCTGTTTCTAACACTTCCCTGGTCAGCCTCAGCATAGCTGTCAGGGGATACTTTCATTTCCAGATGTAAACACCTTGCCATTCATTATCCAAGGCTATGCATGTGTTATGAACATTCGGGGCCTCTGATTATATACCTCTAAAGTGATAATAGTGGTTTGCAGACTAAGTGAGGATGTACAGAAAGTATCTATCACAACACTTACTGATTGGGCAGATGAGGTTTCATTTTTCCAAATCAGAATGACAGAAGTGAAATAATCCTCACAAGATTAAGTGTCAATAACGACATTGAGGAACCATGGAGAAGGCTCAGTGGGCAAAGCACTTGCCACATAAGCATGAGGGTAGTGACATTTCACTTGTATTTTAATAAATAAAGCTTGCCTGGGGGTTGGGAAAATAGAACAACCACATTGGCCAGTCTTACAGACCAGCCAGCAATGACATATGCCTTTAATCCCAGTAGCCACAGTAGTTGCCATAGAAACCATGCAGTGTATGACTTTAATCCCAGGGGTGCATAGCTTTAATCCCAGCCCTAGAGAGGATTATAAAATGGGAGGAGACATCTCTCAGACAGTCTCATTCTGAGATTCCTGGAGGCAGGATCACCATTTATAACTAAGGTCAAGGTAAGCACCAGTGGCTGGCTGTTTTGTTTCCAGATCTTCAGGTTGAACCCCAATCTCTCTAAGTTTTTATTAATCGTGCTTCACATGAGGATCTCAGTTTGAATCCATTGGACCCACCTAAGGACAGATATGGCAGTATATGTCTATAAACCCAAGTGCTCCAACAATAAGTTGAGGGAGAAGTGGAAACAGTAGAATCCCCAGAATCCAAAGGGCCAGATATCCTGTGTACACAGTGGTACAGTAAAGAGACTTTACATCAAGATGAAAGGTAAAGACCCACATCTGAGGCCACCCTTGGAATATGCCCTGTATAAGAATGAATGACAGGTGCAGGAATACTCCCTATACAGGAACGAGTGACAGGTGCAGGAGTACTCCGTATACAAGAATGAGTGACAGGTGCAGGAATACTCCCTATACAACAACAAGTGACAGGTGCAGGAATAGTCTGTATACAAGAACGAGTGACAGGTGCAGGAATACTCCGTATACATGAACGAGTGACAGGTGCAGAGAAGGGGAAGAGTTGAGATCTTTTGTCCAAATCTCAGGTCCCCTGCTGGTAGAAATTAACAGGTGCCATGAAGAAGGGACTTCCTTTTCAGTTAATGCTATATGCAAGAACCTCTTGACCGCAGGCCTCTAATCAGAGAAGCATCTTGCTAATTGCCACTTGTGTGATTACAGAATTAATTAGCCACTCAGAAATATTATACATCAAGTCACATGAGGATGAACTTATGTCATCATTTGGAACAATATTGCTCCATGCAGAGTGGAAAGTACAATTGGTGCCAAAGGGAATTTGATGTTCTTACCTATAGCTCTCATGAATGATGTCTATTATATTACTGGACAGAAGTAGAAGGACATGTGGCTTTATCACAGCTACTTCACTGTGGCCTCTCAGCATTTTGTCTCCCAACACATAGAACCACATCCTAGCCTCACCCACTATGAGGCCCTCTCCTATAGCTTTTTTTTTGCACCAACCCTCCCTCACAGAGCATTTTTCTGCTTCACTGGGATTTTTAATGTATTTTGACTAACTTCTTTTTTAACTTAAATATTTTTTTCCATTTTACATACCAACTCCAGTTCCTCTTCTCTCCCCTTCTTCTATCCCTACCTACCCCCATCCTCAGAAGAGGGTAAGGCCTCCTTTGAGGAGTCAACATACCAACTTGAGGCAGGACCAAGCCCCTCCCCCAGTATCAAGGCTGAGATCCATAGGGAATGGGATCCAAAAAAGCCACTTCCTGCACCCAGGATAAGTCCTGATCCAATCTGCAGGCAAATGGATGAAACTAGAAAAAACATTCTGAGGGACAGAAAGACAAACACAGTATGTACTCACTCGTAAGTGGATATTAGACATAAAGCAAAGGACAACCAGGCTACAGTCCACAACCCCAGAGAAGCAAGGTAAAATGAGGACCCTATGAGGGACACACATGGAGGGCCCCAGGAAGGGGAAATAGTTAAGAGGGGATGGGGATAGGAACATGAGGTATTTTGATAAACTTCTATTCACAAGCCAACCAAAGGTTCGAATGTCATCTATGTATGCAATTCTTACCAATTGCCCTTTTATGCTCTATCAGTGCTCTAAAGATGCTCAGTGCAGAGAAGACAGGCAGATTTCTATTTACCAGTGCTAACTAACCATTGCTTACCTACTATTCAGTCCCCTGCACTGTCAGTGGGGCCATTCTCACAACTGCATTTGCAAATGATCTTGGCATTAGTAAGATACAGTTGAATGTGTCTCCAGATGAGGCACAGAACTTGATACACAGCACTATGGTCCAGGCTGGAAGGGGTGGGCCTAGAGAACACGCTTACTGCTCCTGTTACCAAATTAAGTAAAAAGTAATGCACAGAATTACTTACTTTTGCCCAATTTTTACAAGGTAAAAGAATCCACGTGCCCTAGACAACAAACACAGGATTTTCTATGCTAAAGATTTTCAATAGTATGTATTTTATTACTTCAGTGTGTATGTAGAGGGAGTTATTTGCCATGGGTGAGTGCCCACAGAGCCACGGGCATTGGAGTACCTGGAGCTGCCATATAGGTGGCTATGAGCAGCCCAGTGTGGATGCTGGGAACCAAACACAGGTCCTCTGCATGCGAAATACACACTCTTAACCCCTGAACTGTCTCTCCAGCCTTCACTATGCACTTTCCCAGACTCTGTCTCTCTTACCTCGTTACCAACCTCTATTAATTAAACAACTGGAAAAACATTCATCACTTTATCTCTAGCTTTCTCAGCTAATGACCATCTTAAATATGTCCACTTCCTCAGTTGCTCTGGTACCTCCCTCCTCCCTGTCAGGCTTGTCTCAATCCAGGTCTCACAGTTTCTCACCAGACACAGATATCTAAAGAAGCATCCACTACAAGAGACAGAGATCAAAACAAGCAAACAGAACAAAGCAACTTGAAGGGAATGGAGTATTCAATGTTGGGACAACTACAAACAGAAAAGACTATTACAAACATCCTCAGAGACATGAGAAAACGCTGCAAACCTGTGCAAAAAGGGAACCTTCAGAAAACAGTAGTGAGTTCTTGGGAATGAAAAACAATGATGGTATACATTAAAAGTCAAAAAGAAAAGAAAGAGGAAGTTGAGGGCGATCTCTCAGCAAAACAAAACATTGAAGATATTTGAAAAGTAAAAACATGGATATTAGAGAAACAACCCAACTATCCCAACATCAAAAAGCCATAGCTTCAGAGAAAGAAAGGAAAAGACATAACAGGGGAGAATAATTAACAAAAGAAGGAATCTAACTTAGAAACACAGAGGTAACCTGAACACTCAGGTTCAATCTAGCACTAACTTATAGTAGCCAAGTTATAGATCAACCTAGGTGCTTAGCAATGGACGAATGCATACAGAGAATACACACACAACAGAGTCATATTCACCATAAAGAATCACATGGCCTGTAGGGTTGTCGTTGGCCTGCAGATTGCCACTGTTAAGTGAGAGACCTCAGAGAGAAAATCCCCACAGTCCTCTCCTAGGTAGACTCTTACACAGATCAGACGAAGGCAGGGGCTCTCTCAGTGGTTGACATGTTAAACTGTTTAGTAGAATTGAAGCTCAAATCCCTTGCACCCCTATAAAAAGCTGGATGGAGCAGCATATGTCTTTAACTACAGTACTGGGGTACAGAGATAAGAGGATACCAGAGGCCACTAGGCAGCCTAGGAAAAACACTGAGCTTCAGGTTCAATGAGAGATACAGTTTAAAAAAAAAAGATGGAGAAGTGTTGTGGAAGACAAGCCATCATCAATCTCTGACCCCTACACACACCTACCTGGGTTAGCACACCTGCATACAGGTGTGCACACAAAGGCATTAAAGTAGAGAGGAAATATTAAGAAAGAAAAGGGGGTAATGGAAGGTAAGTATAGGTAATAGGGAAAATATGATCAAAGTACTCTGTACATGTGTATGAAAACCAACTATTTTGTATAATTAACATACACAATTAAAGATGCTAAAAGAAGCATTCAAGAATTTTCCTGAGAATGAATATGAGTACCACTAGAATTGGAAGCTTAGCATCAGCTCAATAAGTACATGCACAGAAATATATACACTTTGGTGCACATAACTGCTGGCTTCTAGAGTTGGGAGGCATTGGAAGCAGGCCGAGGAGAGTGGGGAGTATGCCAGGGCTGGGAGTACCTTTATGTTTCTCAAAACAAAGATGCCCGGCTGAAGTGTGAGGGGGCAGGACCTTCATGAGAGTAGAGAACAATTATTTCCATTTAAATCATCTGTTGCATAAAAGGGTTGCCTAGAAAGGATGCCACATACTGACCTCTTGGACGATAGGCTCCTCTGAGAAAAGTTAGGAGAACCAGAAAAGAAGAGCAGTTGGCAATGGAAACTGACACAAAAATGCAGAGTATCCTGGAGCTAAAGGAGAAGGAAGAGCAGAACAAGCCAGCATCTGTGGCGGTGGGGAGGGGTGGCTTTCAGTGGGTGGATGAAAATGAAGGAGGAAGGAACCGAAGCAACTGAATTACTGGAGGAGGGTTTTAGATAATTGGCAAAGATCTGGGGCTGAATTAGTAATAAAAACATAAAAATGAAGCAAACAAACCATAAACACGGCAAATATTAGCTTCAGGGAAAACATAATAGTTGTGCAGAAAGGCAAAATAATCGTAATTTACTGCATGGTTCAGTTTTGAATGGCATTTACATAGTCAAAATATTGAAAACACTGTTGATCTAACCAAAATTAGGATATCATTCAATTGTAAGGACGAGGATGGTGGGTGGGGTAATGCCCATGGGATGCTGGGTGAGAACAGGAAAAGCTAAGCCATCTTCCTTTGTAAGAGGCTAATACTTCGTTGAAGGCATTTAGGTTCTTTCCAGGTTCTGGCTATGACAAACAAAGCTGCTATGAACATAGTTGAGCACATGTCCTTGTGGCACGATTGAACATCCTTTGGATATATACCCAAAAGTGGTATTACTGGGTCTTGAGGAAGGTTGTTTCCTAATTTTCTAAGAAATTGCTACACTAACATCTGAAGGGGCTGTACCAGCTTGCACTCCCACCAGCAATGCAGAAGTGTTCCCTTTTCTCCACAGCCTCTCCAGCATAAGTTGTCATCAGTGTTTTTGATCTTGGCCATTCTTACAGGTGTAAGATGGAATCTCAGAGTTGTTTTGATTTGAATTTCTCTGGTGACTAAGGATGTTGAACATTTCCTTAAGTGTCTTTCAACTGAAGAATAGATAAGGAAAATATGGTATATTTACACAATGGAGTACTACACGGCAGAAAAAATAACATCTTGAATTTTGCAGGAAAATGGATGGAGCTAGAAAACATCATTTTGACTGAGATAACTCAGATACAGAAAGACAATTATCACATGTACTCACTCATAGGCGGTTTTTAAACATAAAGCAAAGAAAACCAGCCTACAAACCACAATCCCAGAGAACCTAGACAACAATGCGGACACTAAGAGAGACATACATAGATCTAATCTACATGGGAAATAGAAAGTAGAAAAAGACAAGATCTCCTGAGTAAATTGGGAGCATGGGGACCGTGGGGGAGGGTTGAAGGAAGGAGGGGAGAGGCAGGGAGGGGAGCAGAGAAAAATGTAGAGCTCAATAAATATCAATAAAAAAGAAGCTAATAGACAGCAGTAAAGAGAACAAACCCAAGTAACAAGAGGGGTTTCTAATGCAAAAATATGGGGCTAGGCTTCAATTCAGGTAAAAGTGCTTGTTACCTGGAGAGAGGGGAGCCAGGCTCTCCACTCGTTCTTCACTATAAAGGCAATTTGATCATTTACACTATGCCTCAAATAAAGATTTCAAACTATGAAGTAAAATTATGTAACATGATGTCAATATTCTCCAGGTTATTTAAATTTCATGTGATCCTGACACACTAAACCAGAAAGTTCTACATTTCATGGATAAAATGATCAACAATATCAGACAACTGTGAAAATGAACATTACACTGAGCACAAACAGCCTGGCGACATACTTTTATTTTTTTCTATTAGTGAAGATCAAATCCGGGGCCTTGGGACTATTAAGCAAATGCCCTGCCATTAATCTATATCCCCAGACTTAAGTTAACTCTCATTTAATACTTGAAATTTTTCTATTATAAATCAGGAAGAAACCCATCCAACAGAAAAAAATGAGTACAGGAGGTTCATCCCAGGGGGAAAATGTGAATGAGTCAGAAGTATTTAAAAAGAATTTCAAATTAATTTATAGTTTCAGAAACATAAAATAATATTTCACTAAGATGTTTTTCATGTATAAGTTGTTATAGTTTTAAAAAGTGGTCTTTGTAGGTAAGAATACAGGGAAAACAAGCATCCTTGCATTTTTGTCAAAGAACAGACTTGTGACACAATCCACGAAGAGAAGATAATTTGGCAAATCTATGAAAATTACATCTGTAAATGCCTTGGGACCAATAATTCTACATCCAAGAATCTTTCCTGCAAATATACTCACACATGCATGAAATGATGTTTATAAGAACAAATGACTGCAAACGACTTAGATGTCTATTAGCAGTACACTGTTAAACCAACCAAGCTACACATGAAGAGATGGATCTTTCACAGTGCTATATGATTTGATGGCATAAAAATACAAAGCAGTGATAAAAAAGCTCTTAATGCACCTGAATGGTTACATTGACAAGTAAACAAAGCAGAGTCTTAAGTATTAGATTCATTGACATCTGTCAGGTATTTGAGCACAAAGTTTGTTTACCTATGAATGCTTATGTGCTCATCAATTCTAACACTTTGATTAATGTCAGGGAAGGGAACTGGGTAGTACATGGATGTGGACTGGAGGGAAGTTTATTCTTTCTCATGTATTCTTATGTCCCTTTTGTTTTGTATTTCAGAATTGTATTACTTATATAAAAACTATGGAAGCCCGCACTTTTGTCTGTGAGGTCCTTGGCCAGCAAGTGGCCCTGATCCAGTACCAGCAGATCCACCTGGAGGGGTAAGTGTGTTCCTGCCTGGCCACCGAGACGCCCTGGGAAGGGAGTACAGGCGCCCTCCAATCCCCTAAACTTTCTGGCCATTCAGTGGGGCTTCTCCCTGGCTACTGGCTTTCCTACCTATCCCACCCCAGCTTACCCTCAAGAACCCCTTTCCATCTGCGGGGTCCTAGGATCTCCCGACTCAGCCTGCTTTGGGGCTGAGGCTCTGGGGACAAAGTGGTGAGTGCAAGGCTGCAGGGGTTTCTTTGTTCCACAGAGCCAGCATATACCAAGCCTGCCCTTTTATCTGCTAGGTCCTTGGCTAGCAAGTGGCCTTGATCCAGTCCCAGCAGACCCATCCGGAGGGGGTCCTTAGATCCACCACCACAGCCTACTTCAGGGAGGAGGGGAACTGAGAGCCAACTCCAGTGCTGAGAGGACCTAAGAGAGGGCAGAACAAGAAAAATCCCCAAGTACACAGTTAGCCACAACATAAATCAAACCAAGCTGCCAAGACTCCTCTGACCACATTCAAAGGAAGAGATGGGCAGGCTCCAATGCAAGAATTCCTCCAACAACCTGAAAAGCAACATGATAACACCAGGATCCAGTGAATATTCAACAGGAAGACTTGAACAAGCTAATCCAGAAGAATTAGAAGAAATCGACTTTAAATGTAACATTATAAAAGTGATAGAGACCATTAAAGAGGATATGAAAAACTCCTTTAAAGAAATGGATGAGAAGACTAACAAAAAGTCAGGAGAAATGAATAGATCCCTCAAAGATACCCTAGAAAACCAAGAAAAAGCAATCAAACAGGTAATGGAAACAGTTCAAGACTTGAAAACCGAAATGGAGGCAATGAAGAAAACACAAACTGAGGGATGGCTGAATATGGAAAATCTGGGTAAATGAACAGGATCTACGGAAACAAGTATAACCAACAGAATAAAAGAGATAGAAGAAAGAATCTCAGACGCTGAAGATACAATAGAGAAAATAAACTCATTGATCAAAGAAAACAAATCCAACAAATTCTTAACACAAAACATCCAGGAAATCTGGGACACCATGAAAAGACCAAACCCAAGAATAATAGGGGTAGAAGAAGGAGAAAAATTATAGCTCAAAGGCCCAGAAAATATATTCAACAAAATTATAGAGGAAAACTTTCCCAACCTAAAGAAGGATATTCCTATGAAGGTACAAGAAGCATACAAAACACCAAAAAGACTGGATTAAAAACAACCATCCCCTCACCATATACTAATCAAAACACAAAACATACAGAATAAAGAAAGAATATTAAGAGCTGCAAAGAAAAAAGGTCAAGTAACATATAAAGGTAAACCTATCAGAATTACACCTGACTTCTCTATGGAAACCATGAAAGCCAGAAGAGCTTGGATAGATGTGCTGCAGTCACTAAGAGACCATGGCTGCAAGCCCAGGCTACTATACCCAGCAAAGCTTGCTTTCACCATCGATGAAGAAAACAAGATATTCCAGGATAAAAACAAATTTAATCAATACATAGCCACAAACCCAGCCTTACAGAAAGTACTAGAAGGAAAACCACAACTAAAGGAAGCAAACAACACCCATAATAACATAGACATCTAACAACCCTACACCAGCACAACTCAAAGAAGGGAAAAACACAAACTCTACCACTCCCCCAAAAAATAACCAGAGTTAACAACCACTGGTCATTAATATCACTTAATATCAATGGACTCAATTCACCTATAAAAAGGCACAGGTTAAAAGAATGGATACAAAAAGAGGATCCAACATTCTGTTGTTTACAAGAAACACACCTCAACCACAAAGACAGACATTATCTCAGAGTAAAGGGTTGAGAACATCCAAGAGGAGCTAATACCTATACTCCTTAATGTGTTTCACATAATAGAAATAGAAGGCATCCTACCGAATGGGAGAAGATCTTCACTGACCCCACATCAGACAAAGGTCTGATCTCCAAAATATATAAAGAACTCAAGAAACTAGACATTAAAATTCTAAATAACCCAAATAATAAACGGGGTAATGATCTGAACAGAGAATTCTCAACAGAAGAAGTTCAAATGGCCAAAAGATAGTTAAGGTCATGTTCAACTTCCTTAGCGATCAGGGAAATGCAAATCAAAACAACTGAGAGACCATCTTACACCTGTACAAATGGCTAAAATCAAAACCACCAAGGATAGCCTATGCTAGAGAGGATGTGGAGTAAGGGGATCACTCATCCATTGCTGGTGGGAATGCTAACTTGTGCAACCACTTTGGAAATCAGTGTGGTGGTTTCTCAGGAAATTGGGAATCAACCTACCTACCTCAGGATCCAGCAATACCACTCTTAGGAATATACCCAAGAGATGCCCAATCATACTACAAAAGCATTTGTTCAACTATGTTCATAGCAGCATTATTTGTAATAGCCAGAACCTGGAAACAATTTAGGTGCCCCTCAATGGAAGAATGGATAAAGAAAGTGTGGAATATATACACATTAGAATACTACTCAGTGGTGAAAAACAATGACATCTTGAATTTTGCATGCAAATGGATGGAAATAGAAAACACTATCCTTAGTGAGACAACCCAGACCCAAAAAGATGAATATGGTATGTACTCACTCATTAGTGGACTCTAGCCATAAACAAAGGACATTAAACCTATAGTTCACAAACCTAGAGAAGCCAAATAGCAAGGTGAACCCAAAGAAAAACATATATAGATCCTCCTGGAAATTGGAAGCAAACAAGATAGCCAGGCAAAAGTTGGGAGCACTGGGGTGGGGGTAGGAATAGGAGTGGAGTTGGGGGAAGGGAAGAGGGGGAAGGAGAAGGGAAAAGGGAAGGACTGGGGAAGAGCTTTGGGGAATGGGAGGGTGGAGATTGGGGAAGGGCAGATATTGGATCAGGGAAGAAGATATCTACACTAAGGGAGCCATTTTCGGGTTGGCAAGAGACTTGGCTCTAGAGGGGAACCCAGGTGTCCACGGGGATGTCTCCAGCTAGGTCCTTGGGCAGCAGAGGAGAGGGTGTCTGAATGGCCTTGTCCCAAGGTCACACTGATGAATATCTTGATTATCACCATAGAAATTTCGTCCGATGGATGGAGATAGAGACAGAGACCCACAGCCACATCAGAGCAATGGACTGAGCTTCCAAGGCCCAGTTGAAGAGCAGGAGGAAGGAGAAGATGAGCAAGGAAGTCAGGACTGTGAGGGGTTGGTCCACCCACTGAGACAGTGTGCCTGATCTAATGGGAGCTCACCAAATCCAGCTGGACCGGGACCTCATGAGCATGTGATCAAACTGGACTCTCTAAATGTGGCTGCCAAGGGGGATGGACTGATAAGCCATCCATAATGGCACTGGGACCTGTCTATTCTGCATGTATTGGCTTTTTTGGACCCAGTTTACTTGGATGCACACCTTCCTAGGCCGGGATGGAGGGGGGAGGGCCTTGGACTTCCGACAGGGCAGGGTCAATAATGGCAGATAAAATGCACTCACATATACCAAAAAGAGAAAAAATGAAACACAGTCACAAGCTATTAGAATCAATAAAAGCTTTAGTATGTAGCTGTATACAAAGTTAACTCTGAAAAATCAATGGCACTTTCCCACACCGTCAGTAACTAAGTAAAACAACAGTAAAAAATTATATATAATATACTTTACTAGGACAATAAAACTAACATGCCTAATAATTAATTAAGAATTTGTAAGACGTATATGAAGACAACCAGAAAAGACTAGGGAATTGGCTGAGTGGGCAAAGTACTTGCTGGCAGGCATGAAACCTGAGTTTGGATCCCCAGAACCAAGCTAGACCTAGTAATGTGCATCTGTAATCCCAGCATTCTTATTGAAAGCTTGTGGACCAGCTAGCATGGTCTACATGGGGTTAAGCAAAGAGACTCCGTATCAAACAAGATAGAAGGCAAGAACTTACATCTCAGAGTTGTCCTCTGACTTCATTCTCTGCACCCACACTTATGTACATAAACATACACAGACACACATACATACACACACACACATTTCTTTCTCCCTTCTATTCATGACATATGTTTGCACATACATATACATAAACAGATTCATAAAAATATAATAGTGAACATATAAAACCGAGTGAATATACACATTACAAGTTATTGGAATGAATGCAATAATGCAACAAATACATCATCTTTTCAAACTAAATTCATCTATGAGATCAATACAAATTTTCCAAAAGTCCCAATTATAGCCTAGTAATTACATAAGTTTAAAATTTATAAGAAAGGATAGATATTAATAAGTCACAAAGGTATGAGATTGGATATCGCCAGATCAATATTGGGACAGACGAAGAAGGCATGAGTAAAACAGAACTCAACAATGAGGCCTACAATTGGTTACTGAAATACAGAAATGTATGGTATGATATAAAAAGCAAATTAGAGATCAATAGTACTTGACAATCAGATTAATTATATTTTGGGAATTCTGGCTCCTCAAGTAGAACAAAACACAAACATAGAAGTGTATAACAATGATATCAGGTATTAAAATATACAAAACAGGCTATAAATTTAATAGGAGAAAATATGGAAGATTATCTTTGTGACTTATGGGTAGAGAAGTTGTCAAAAACTTGGAGGACAGACATTATAAAGCAAAGAACTGAAGGATTTTATTTTTATAAAGACCTATGGACTTACATTTAATAAAACCAAAGGCAGGCCAGAACAGATACATGTAACATTTGAAAGCATCAAAATCATCAACCAAATGATATCAGGAATACAAATGCAAATCATGAAAACTTAATAGATGTGTCAGGACCCTTTCTCAAGAAAAAAAAAGAATCATGCATAAGTTATGTGAACAGACGATTAATAATGAAGAAGAAATAATAAACTTGGGATTGATGTTCAAACTCATTAGTAATCAGAGAGATAGAGACTGAAACAACGGAATTAAAACTAAAGAGAATGGCAAAGAAGCAAACAAGTGAGACAGCCCTCTATCAGAGGAGCTGTGAGGATCCAGGAGGATCCAGCTGCAACTGCAGAGGCCCAGGCTGGGGCAGTCATTTTGGAAAATAATTCTCTGTACTTAGTTGAGTTGAGACAATTGTAATCTATAATCCAGAAGTCTAAACCCTGACTTCCAGTCCATAGACATTCTCCCAGACCTCCGTGAGTGGATATGTGTGAATATGCATCACAAAAGGTGTGTGCCTTACATGCAATCTGAGCATCCATTATGGGGAGGAGCTAAGTTTAGCCTATTTTAAGAACAGGTTCTTTTTAGAATAACTGGACGTATGTGATCAGACAATGTAAACAGGGCGAGCATTCATCTAAGTAACTGCGCTAGATGTCAGAAGGAAAATCACCTTCACCTTGTCTTCATGGATAAATACTGAAGAAGTAGTCTGGAGGTGCTGTGTGGGGAGGCATCTGCTTATTAATCTGCCCAGAACAGACATGTCCATTTAGGAAAGGCCGTACTACTTCAGAACAGGAAGGCAAGGCTGAAATCTACATGCTGTACAAGCTGCATCCTGAGGCTTGTGCTTCTAGGGCTCAGACATCTAGAGAGCATTTAAACAACATGGTCAGGAGAGTCTCAGGGGCAGAGACTCACCTTGATTCATTTCTAGCTCAAGGACCTGTCTCCATTGTTTACTGAACAGATATTTTTTAACTAACAAAGACCAGACTCTGCTTCATATTAAAAATAGACACGAGCTGTGAATGGTTTAAGAGTTTGCATCTTTTGGAGAACCGTGACTGGTGGGTAGTTGCACAATCATGGGAACATCCCATTCAGTGTCCTTCACACTCACAACCAAGATTACAAAATAAATGTTAGGATCATATTGTAGTTAAAGAGGTGGTGCTTCCATAGTAGCCAGCTATATTGCCTAGCCTTCTGTGCTTCACCGATGAACTGTCAATTAACTTCCCAATTTTCATGCCACCTCCACAGATATGACACTCTTGGGTGCTATTCCTCAATTTATCTGGGCCAGTATGATCACAGGCAGTTAACGAGCCTGTTGTTCAGTTAACTACCTGCACTAGTCATAAGAAGGAATTAATTTGGGATTGTCTTTACATTTTCTTGAAAGGAATCACAAGCAAATGAAGGGAACAAAGATGGAGTCTGGGCTATGGATGTGAAGAAGGGGACAAGAAGAAAATAGAAGAGAGGCAAATTAACTGTGACCCTGAGCTCTTTCCACCCCAACTTCTGTTGCAGGATATTTGATTACACTGTGAATCCTGAGATTGCATTATTTACTGGAACAACCTGTTCAAGTCATGGTGTGGCTTAGCTCTACCACACACCTTTTATCTAAAAGCTTTCTTTGAATATTGCTAACAGTGTTAAATAAAGTCAACCACAGGTCAAGAGGCAGAGCAAGCAACCAGTTAACAGAAAGAGAACATAAGATTATTAAGAAAAACCCATTGAGAGTGAGAGGTAGTCAGGAGGATGGATAGAGAGATGCACAGGAAGTAGAAGGGAGGGATATTCAGTCTGAAGGTTTTGTTTGAGATGGGGAGAGGAGGCTTCTGGGATGTCAGTAGAGAAGGAAGGTAAGTTGGGCACCTTCCCTGTCTCTTTCAGCTAGCAGGTTGTCACCCCAGCATCTGACTCCAGAGTCTTTACTGGTAAAACTCAAACAATTGAGATTTTGTTAAAAACAACAATCTTCTTTCAAAGTCATTATCTCTTTGTTTTAATTGTTGTGACACACATGTGTGTTAATTACATAAATTCCTATATGTGTAATTAAAACCTGCTCAGACTGTATACTGTTACTTGGATGGATGGATGTTTTTAGAGCTGACAGTTTACTATTGGATAACCAATTGGTGGGTGTTTCCCACTCTCAACATTCCTTAGCTTCCTATAGCTCTCTGTGTAGAGGTGAGGCCTCATGGGCTTCCCTCCATCTATGCTACCACGTCTATTGGTGCCATCCTTGTTTGGGTCATACTGTCTCCTAGAAATATCAGGAGCTACACCCATAAAGTGTCACCAATATGGCCACCTACACATGAGCTTTTTCCTTCTTGCTTTTGTCTCTTGTTGGCAAGTGCATCTACTATGTTGTAGCTTCCCTTGTGCTTCTGCTCCGCTGCTATCACTTGCTGATATCAAAACTCAAATTCTTCAGCACCCCATAAGTCAATCCAATAAGCTTAAGCTATATTCATTCCACTGTTTCAGTTCCTCCAGAGAACCTCAACCAAATCATTTTTTTTGACTAAGGTTTGTGAGGTGACCTCTATTAATGGAACCCAATAGATTGCTGACCTTTTCAACAACAGCTAACCAGACATCTTTCTAATCCAAATCTGAGTCTTCCAAGTCTGGAGCCATGCTATCTCTTGCCTATGTACCCAGCATGCTGTTTATACCATTTTGAAAGTGCTGCACAGTGAAGCTACGTTTTAGCTTCCACAGAAAGATCTAGTTTTTTTGTGGTTCTTGTTGTTTTTTAAATAAATGGTCCACCTCAATTCCCTAGAATGAAAAAGTAAATTCAGGAAACATTTTTCAATGTTTTAGTGTAGCTAGAAGGAAATAAGAAGGATGTCCTGCACGTCAAACACTTGCTTTGGAAGACATTTCTCAGTAAATGCAAGTCTGGCTTGAGCAATGACTTTGTCACTACAACAAATAAATTACCACCCAAGGAATCTTCCTGGAAGAGATAGAACACAGAGAATGTGCGCAACAGAACTGGACACATTTTCCTTGTACTAGTTTATTGAACCTGGTTACCTGCTGAACCCTTATGAGCTTCAGGGGCCTCATGTCTACATGTCTAATGTCTTCTTCAAAGGCTTGACTTTTAAAGGCAAAAGGTATTCACACACACACAAACCATCTGAAAGAATGTTTGTAGATTGCTGACCTCCCATAAATTACACATTCCTTTATATAAGCTGCACCTTCTGTGGATTTATGCATATTGGACTTTTTAAGGCGTTAATTCTGATGTGTTGATTAAAACAGCTGCCTTGTTACTCTATCATCATACCCTGAGAAGAATCGGGCCACTCCCATTTCATATGCTTCTCAGCAGGCCCATTCTTTTAGAAATAGTCATCAGGCACACACAAAAAGCAATTTAAATGGCTCATCTTTCCTCCTTTCATCCATAGACAAATTTCAATAATTATCTTAGTCAACCCATTAATTAGTCTAAATTTGCCCAAGCATAATTGATGCTGCCTACACGATTTTCTATAAAAATTTGAAATGGATGGCTAAACAGAGAGGGATTTTTTGTTTGTTTGTTTGACTAAGTGCATTTTCCCTTATGTACAATGTTAGTCAATTCTTATCTAGTGTAATAAGCTGGCTTTGGGTATTCCTGACTGCATTTGTGGTAGGAAGTTTGAATCTCTGAAGTTAAATTGTGTATTGGCAATTTCTAGATGGTCACATTTTGGACTTCTCTTTCATCTTGCTCAGAAGTCCTACTTCCTCACTTGTTGAATGATTAAGGGTATGGATTAGCTTTGCCTTTGCCTTCTGGAACCACTCACTTGCCTTGGTGGTTTTGAACACTGATCTGACTAGTATAGCCATCAGGTTAAGTGCTTTGTGCCTCTCACCATTGTGGTTGATGAGTTTCCTTAAGGCCCCATCTTGAATGTCCTTCTCTAGTTTAAAAACATTCTCTTGCTGAATATTCTGGTTTCAGCCCTTCATTACCCTCTGTGCATAAAGAGATATTCTTAATGATTTATGATTAATATCAATATATGACTCAGCATTGCTCTGCATGATTATCACCTAATTTCTAGATCATTCTTTTTAATATGATGGTCAATGCATAAATAATTAAGAGAACAAATGAGGAAATCTTCAGTTACACATGATATTTTGGGTTTTTTTTCCTACGTGTATGATGAAGATGAGACCAGAATGAAAGATTAAGGATAATTCTCAACCCTGTTTTCTGAAAAAAATCCAAACACCCTTGGTTTTTAAGATTTCCTCAATCCTGATCATGAGAGCAATGATGATACCTATGAGAAAGCCATGTGTAGAACAGGACAGCAACAGCACATGACAAATAAGCTTCAGAACCTGAAGGTGGCCTTTTGGAACAGTGGGTTAATTCATGTTGACTTCATCAGTGATACTGCTATTATGGGTTGAATATTTGAGAAAGACCACACTATACTCCCAAACAAATATCAGAGGGAATAAACTCTCAGACATCACAGCTTAGGTAAATGTTTAGAAAACATGTTTGCAGGGGAAACTTTTGAAACATGATTTCAAAGATAAAACCATTAAAAGTAGATAAATTCAAAACATAAAACACACCATTTTCCCATCATCACAGACCATTGAAACCACAACTAAATGAAGAAATAGTTTGCACGTGTGGAGGTAACCAAGAGTAGTGCCATTAATACACAGTCTTCCTAATTCAGTCAGACAGATGGCTGTCTCCTGGGTGAAATGTGTGGCAAAGTTGAAACTTGCAAACAAAAAGACACATAAAAGCAGAAAACACTAAAACTGTCCTACTTTTAGTATCAAAGAATTGAAAATTAAACAATAAAGCTTTTTGACATATCACATTTTCGTGGGTTAAAATGAAAACTATAGGGGCTGGTGATGGGGCAGAGTGGTCATAATTCCCATGAATTGTGATCCAATTGGTTTTAGAGCTCAGTCTGATTCTTTATATTCCTTATCTATGTTTTCTATCTGTAGTTCAAGCTGTGAATAATTTTTCATTCAGCAATTCTAACTCAAAGACTTTATCTGAAAGAGTCGTATGAATCCACACTGATGCATCTGTAACAATGCTTTCTAAAATGGTACATTAACGGAAAATTGAAAATAACACAAAAATTCAGTGATAGCTTAGCTCAAGTCAAATCTCTTCCCCAAAGATTTCCTGAAATGACTTTCTCTTTCCTCGTCACATCTAACTTTATCTCATCCAATACTGCATTTGCTCACGAGTCTCAGTGAACTCCCAAGGCGAACTCTTGGTCTTGAGCTACCCAGATGCCTCACCACTATTCAGATTAGTAGAGTCTCTTCTCCCAAGACCCATTCTGCTTCTCTAGACAGTCATTGTTAGTCCCTTTTCCTTGCTGTTTTAATCTTCTCGTTGTACCACTGGTTCAGCATAGTTGAAAATGACAAAGAAGATATACAAGTTGTGGAATGGTCCTGGCCTCCTCCTATTTTATCTCTATAGCAGTTCTTAAAGTATAGACCCTAGACCAGTATAATGCATATCACCTGTGAATACTTAAACACATGTATCTTTCAGATCAGCTGGAAACAGGGTCCTTGCCGTCTATTTCATGAAGTTCTCTAAAGATGCCCTACAGTGTGGGATCCATCTCCTGGGTCTCTACGGACATGTTGGTGGTTCTTAAGCTGGGTTCGTTTCAGCTTTCCAAAGATCAAAAGTCTGATAATACAGGGGTGCCAAACTGAGTGAGTTAAAACTTCTGGGTGTGGTCCTAGCCATCCGGGTGATTCCAATGTGAAACCAAGGTAAATCCTGCTCTCTCTTACACTCTTTCTTAGACATTTCTTCCAAATTTACCTCTTCAATAATTCCCACAGGCTTGATAGTAAAATGTTTGCTACACAAGAATGAGGACCTGAATTTTATTCCCAGCACCCAGACAAGAAGCTTTGTGTGATGTTACATACTTGGAATGTCATTGCTAGGGAGTTAGCTTCTGAGTTGAATCACCAAGACCCAGGTCCAAGGGAAAGACCCTCTCTCAAAAAACAATGTTAATGGTCTCTGAGGTCCTAGGCACCCAGGTGATTCCAGGTAAAACCAGGGTAAACATCTGAACATGATATTTGTCCTATATCACACACAATTAAAATTAGTTAGTAACTCCATTTATTAAAATATGTGCATAATTCCCAGACCTTCAGCAATGTTCTTCAGAATTCAGTGAAATGTCCAACACATCCTATGGTAGTTAATTTGACTGAGGCATGGTACCCAAATGTTTCTCCCTCTCTCTCTTTTTGATTGATATATGGTGCCCAAATGTACTTTCTCTCCTAGCTCATTCATCTCTCTCTCTCTCTCTCTCTCTCTCTCTCTCTGTGTGTGTGTGTGTGTGTGTGTGTGTGTGTGTGAGAGAGAGAGAGAGAGAGAAAGAGAGTATACATAAACAGGCATTGTATATATACATGAGTAGATATGGTTTGGGGAGAGGCTTGATTTAAATATCTCTTTCAGACATCTTCCTATGCTACCAATGCAATCTCTGATATGATTTGCATTCCATAGCCAGTGTATGTACTTTGTAAAACTCTACTATACAGAAATGTAAGGTCCAATGGACCCTGAGGAATGGTCTGGGTTCCTTAACAGCTGCATTGCCAGTGGTTAATATGGTGTTTTGTAATTAGGGGCATGTGGTTATAAAATTAAGACCTATGATGATTACCATCTATTAAAAATAAATACTACTGCAACAGAATACTATGCATCCTAATAAAGTGCTTAGATATATAGAAAAATCTATAGAAATATAAGCAATACTGTATATAACATAGAATATGAAAACACAACACTGTATATTTCTGCCTTTCTGAGCTTTCTGCCTTGTATATAGAATTACTTTTGTGGTGAAAATATTTAGTTATCTGTATACATAAAACAAAATTAAAAGGAAAATGAAAATCAAGGTTAGTATTTGTAACAAACAACACAACAAGTTTCTGTTTATGTTTATATAGTCATCTCACCTACAAACCTGTAAGTACAAGACAACCAAGACAGTTTCTACAAATGTACAGACAATATAAATAGGCCATTGATATTTAGAAAAGACAGTAAATGATAAATGACATGAACATCATGATTATTAATTAGAAAAATAACATCTATGAACAAAGGGCTCTTTTTGTCCATTACTGACCAAAGACTAAAAAAAGTAGAAAATTCAATGATGGCACACACTTTGCATTAGCAATTCAGTTTCTTGGACTTTACCCCAAGTAATAAATTAATGATGTAAGACACAGATGTTTCTCCTCATCGCACACTTAACGGTTGTGAAAAGTGGGGAAAAGTATTAAAATGTCACATTTGGAAGAGACCCACATGATCAAATAGATCATTAGTAGGATTACATCTTTGTGGTAAGATTATTATTTTTGATTCTGAAAAACGTTTCTCTGTAGCTGCTTGAAAATGCCTTAATTTTATAAACCACAAGGAATTTATATTCTCATTTGAAAACTTAAAGATGGGTTTGAAATGCTGGTATGACAGTTGATTCATGCTGAGAGTCCATGTCCAGTGTTGGGGTAAGGGAGACCTTGGTGTAAAGGAGGCAGTAATAGCTTTTGTGTTGGCAAGAGTAAGTGTCTGAGGTGGTTCCCAGGGAATTGGGGGACCATTGACAGTATGAAAACTCTTCCCATTCATCTCTGTATGAATGAACCGGAGTTAAGCCTGGAACTGCAGAATGCAGGACTCTCCGTGGGCTTTTAGGGAAAATAAAATATTACATGAGAATACCCTGGGAACATTTCAGAGTTCATTGCCAGTGAGTATTCATTATAAAAGCAGGGGCATTTGTCAATCATTTTTGTTTACCCTGTGTGCAGCATCAAGGTGGCATATCATAAGTACTTACAAACCTGCAGTGCAAGAAGTAAA
The DNA here is from genome assembly GCA_004026605.1 of Ondatra zibethicus. NCBI lineage: Eukaryota > Metazoa > Chordata > Mammalia > Rodentia > Cricetidae > Ondatra > Ondatra zibethicus. The sequence goes on from PVIU01004580.1 coordinate 46,095, forward strand.
TAAGGCCTTCGGATAATTCTGGAAATAGCACTTAGGTGAACCTTGTAAAGTAGTATGTCTTGACAAGTGTAGTGAATACCCACAGTTTGTGGCCTAGAGATAAAGTGGGGGGCATTGTGTAGAGATGAACCATTGCATGGCTTTGGACTTTGGTTTTTGCTTAAAGAATCCTATCATATCATTGGGGCTCCAGTGACCAAGAAATGAATTTGGAGTGACACATGCAAAAGTCAAGAAAACACACACATACAAACACACACACCAAACACATATATATTCACTCAAACGCAACACACACATACTTTTGCACATGCATACCACATACACAAATACAAACACACACACACACACTCATACTCCTCCACATGCACACCACACACACAAATACAAACACACACACACTTATCCTTCACAGACACACAAACTCACACATGCTAATGCACACACACATACATGTACACACACTCCACATGCACCATTCTACTTACACAAAACCCTATGATGAAGGTCATAAAAATGTTTATAGGCATTTTATTCATACATATTTGATTTCTTAAAGATTTATTTATTTTTACTTTGTGCACTTGGGTGTTTTGTCTGCTGCTGTATATGTGTACCACATGTGTGCTTGGTATCCATGGAAGTCAGAAGAGGGCATCAGATTCCCTGGAACTGGGGTTACAGATGGTTTTTCCTCCATGTAGGTGCTGGGAACTGATGCCTATCCTCTGCAAAAGCAGGGAGGGCTGAGCTATTCCTCCAGCCCCATTCATGCCAGACTTTGAATCTCAAGTCTGACATGGCCTGAAACACGAAATACAATTCTTCACGAAATGGTAACATGTTAGAGTGATGCAACACACTCCATTTTGGTATTCATTAGTAAACCTAGTTTGACATCGTCTGTTCCTGTAACCTGTTTAAATATCACAATTTGCTTTGATATTTCCATTTGTTCTGTCCCTACACCCTGCCTCTAGCTGGGAGTCAGTCAATAGCAGTGGGGAGAAATGAGGAAGACAACATGCAGAGAAGCAATCTCCACAAGTCTATTTCTGCTTCAGAGTCTGCTTTGCTTGTGCCCAGGCCTCATCCATCAGGGTTTTTGTTTTGTTTGGAGTTCTGTGGGATGCATTCCATGACCTCCTAGATGGAAGGCAAGAGCCCCATCACTGAGTTCTCCCCTAGAACTGAAATATTTCTGTCTTCACAAAAAGTTTAGCTGAGGCAGGAACTCATTGGAAAATGGGTCTGCCTTCTGTTCGGGACAGGAAAGCGGGAAGTCAGACAAGGTCTTCATGGAGCCACCCCAGTTCTATCCGAGTTTAGTTGTATCTTTCCAAGATAAGCCCTCCACCACATTGTATTCTTCTCTGGGCACTGGGGTCCCAATAGTGGGTAAAGATCCTTGGAGCTGGGCCAAGTTTTATGTACATCTCTAACCAATGTATCAAGGTCCTCATTTCAGTCCGTCACAGAGTGGGGGGCAGAACATCTCTAACAAATGTCCTCACTTCAGCCTGTCATGGGGAAAGGGGTTAGAGCATCCCTAACCAGTTTTCTCACTTCAGCCCATCTTGGGGCGGGGGAGGGGGTGTGGAGAGGTATATACGCTGACACACCAACAAGACTCTGAGCAGAGGTCATACTGGACAAAGCTCTCCAGGTTCCCAAGAGTCCTGATCCTGATACTGTGGGTCAGGTCTCCTATTGCAGAAAGGTCACAGACATGGGGGAGACTAAGCTGAAAAGGAGCCATTGCAGCTCGCTGGAAGCTGGGGAAGGTCAGGGAGGGCGCTCCAGGATGTGAGCACAATTCCTGCTCTCGTCCTCCCTCAATTTTTGTAACTACAAAATCTGTTAAGCTTTCAAATCCATGTCCTCTCCTCCTACTAGCTATTTCTCTCCACCACCCAGCTTCCTGTTCCTCTCTCTGACCACCCAGCTTCCTGTTCCTCTCTCTACCACTGAACTTCCCTTTCCTTTACCCATAGTTGCCCTCTTCTCTATGTTCTACCACTTTCTCTCCAATCTCTCACTTTTCACTTTCTGCTCACTCAGCTGTTTACTTTCACTACCATTTGTTTCTCTCTCATAGAAGCCTTTCTTTCCCTCCCCTCAACAAAACTTCTTCCTTTGTCACAAACTTTTACTTGTTGTGTCCCTTTTTCACCCCACTGTCCGGTGGCATTGTCTCCTCAGGGCTTCACCCCACTGTCCAGCGGCATTGTCTCCTCAGGGCTTCACCCCACTGTCCGGTGGCATTGTCTCCTCAGGGCTTCACCCCACTGTCCAGCGGCATTGTCTCCTCAGGGCTTCACCTCACTGTCCGGCGGCATTGTCTCCTCAGGGCTTCACCTCACTGTCCGGTGGCATTGTCTCCTCAGGGCTTCACCTCACTGTCCGGTGGCATTGTCTCCTCAGGGCTTCACCTCACTGTCCGGTGGCATTGTCTCCTCAGGGCTTCACCTCACTGTCCAGTGGCATTACCTCCTCAGGGCTTTCTTTTCCTTCTTGTCCTCTGTTCATTCCTCCCTTTCTCTCTCCACCATCTCAAATCTTTCCACTCATCTTTCATCTTCTCTCTCCCCCCTCATTTGATCACTCTCCCTTTCTAACCCACAGAGCTCCCACCAGCAGGTAAAACGGCCAGTGACAGATGAGAGTAAGGCTATAGACCCACCTGGCGGCAGCCGGGACCTGAAACACAAACGCAGGCTCCATCTGCTGTGTTCCAGAACGGGACCGACTTCAGACAGCCACAGAGGGATGAAGGAAAGTCAAGGATACAACATGCATCTCTCACATGGAATCGATAGGTCTGAACAACCGTTCAGACCTGGGCTGAATAAAGGGCAGAATCCAGAAGGAAGTTACAGCTTCTGGCTGAGCAGCAAAACAAATGATGTCATCCACAGCCACAGAAAGCAGCAAGAGGAGTGGATCTAGGCATTCCTCATCATAAAGACCATAAAGCCATTTCACTGAAGCAAAGAAAATATGTCTAAAGCCTGGCACGGCAGCACATGCCTGTAACCCCAACATGCCTGTAACCCCAACACTTCGCAGGCTCACCTGGAGGGGTGCAAAGTGGAGGCTAGCCTCTGCTATGAATCAAGACTCCACCTCAAAAACGGAAAGAACAACCGAAGCTCCGAAATATCTCTGGTATATTTAGACCAAAAACAAAAAACAAAAAACAGTTCCAGGAGAGAAAAGAAATCATAATTACATACACTCGGTCAGTAATTTCTGCTTGTTCGTCCTGAAACTGCTCACCCTCTAACATCCGGGGGCCTCCGTAAAACGCCCTTTCTCTAAAAACTTAAGCTTAGTGCATCAGTAGAGTTTAGAAACAAACAAATAAACAAAGGCAGGAAAACAGCCATCAAAAGGCAATGCCACTTTCTCCTGGGCTCACTTAATACTGTCCCATCCCTCTCCACAAAGTTCTTGAGGCAGAGAACTCTCCAGGGAGTCTGTCAACTTCAAGAGGGCAGGGAAGTTGTCCTCTCGGTCCCCACAGGGACTCCACCACCTCCAATAATGGCAGGTGCTCACTGGCTGCTTAGCAAATACGCTGAGGTGAATACTTGGAATATTTCATGTGCCATTCATTGTTAGTGTGCAAAAGCAGAGTGTCGAAATGAAATTACAGGAACACGCATTTATGATGAGAAGCAAAGACCATAAAGCCAAGGCAATGATGAGACTCATTAAACTTCACTGAAAATGGTAAATTTTTAGACTCCGTTGGCTGCTCGTCAAACTTAAGCTAGCCAAATTTGTGCTCAATTGTCAATGACAATAATAAAATTAAAGATAGATTGAATGCTGGAAGCAGCATTTTAAAAATGCAAAAGAAGATTTTAAAGGAACTTTTATTTAGGGTTGTTTCTATTTTTTATGTTTCTTAAAACTGACTACACTCCTTTATATATTTAAAAAAAAAAGACCTTAAGTCAACCATTGCCACATTTGAGTATTTGATTTTTACAGAAATTTCTGGAAAGTATTATGTCTGTAGCAGAAGCTGCCCACCCAGTACCCTGTCCTAATATTTAATCTACAGAGAAAGGTAAATTGTTGTCAGCAGACAAGACCGTGGGAGATGACTGACAAGTGAGAGCTCCAATAGGATCTCCAGAGAAACTTGAGGCTCTGCTGCAAAGCATGGGAACTGAAGAAGAACCTAATGGGGACGGAAGCTCTTGGTCAGAAGCAGAGGGCCTGATGCTCAGAGAAATGCTTGGTCCATTGCCCATTCTTACCTCTCACAAAAGATTGCTCTGTTAATCAATTCAAAGTCAATATGCTACTGTCCCAGACTTTGAAGATATTCCCATAGAAAGAGGTATGTCTGCACCTGGAGGCAAGGCACAGACAGACAGACAATTGGAAATCTATGTAAGCAAGTTACATAGGATTATGATACAACATTGTGAGCACAATGAAGAAAATTTAAGCTGGCACTCAGGTAGATGATGCTGATGTCACAGGTCACCAGTAGCTCATTAAGACCATCCAAAGAGTCATAGCAGGTCAGCTACATTCTCCTTCAAAATCCATTCCTTCCGTCATCTCTCCTTGACACCGCCATGACTCTGCTGCCTAATATTCCCAGGGAATGAGGTTTATCTGAAGACTTGGCTTGTCCAACAGAATGGAAGGAGCCATGGTATATACTATACCTAAAACGAATTCACTGTCTTCAGCTCAGTCTCTCCCATTTTCCCTTCACTGTGAAGGTGGAGCACCCCATTGTGCCACATGACTTCTTTAATAACAGATAATTGCTCTAGACTCTCGAGTCTGGAGTAACTGTCTTCAGGAAGACCATGCCTAATGCGGGAGGAAAGCAATAAAAGGAATATCTATTGTGAAGCCACACTGTTATTTTTCTGTTGCTATAATAAAGCCGGTTAATATAAAAAGACTCTCTAAGAAGGTGACATTTTATCAAAGACTAGGACGAAGGAGATAAGAAGATAAAACAGAGGCTCTGAGAAGTAAAGCGATTCTCAAGTTGCCCAAGTAGTAAGTGGTGAAGACTGTATCGAAGATTTTTTCCTCTGGGTTGGCTCACAAAACCCTCCCAGGTAGGGACCCATTTAGCCCCCATGACAAAAGATGCAGTGTGTTTTCATACGGAAGCCTTTCCCCATTCTCCTCAATAAGCTTCCTCCAAGTTAACTTGGGTTCCTGAGGCCCTGCGTCCTCTCTTGGGACTGAAGACAGATGTGCCTAAGTCTATAGCAGGTTCTTCATTTTCTTTCTGCTTCTTCACATCTCACTCAATTCTTTCCAAAGCCCACGAGACTCAACAGGATATTGATTGCAGACAGTGCCCACCGCTGAAGAGAAAGGTAAGTTGTGAGTTCAGCAACACCCAGTAAGTAGAAGCTGGTGGTCCAGACCTCGACTCGCTGTATTCAGGACTGTGGCTATGTTACAAAAATGGTGCTTATGTGTGTGTGTGCATGTGTGCACACGTGTGTGCATGTGTGTGTGTGTGTGTGTGTTTTTGTGCAGATGGGTGCTCGTGCATGTGATTGTGAGTGCCTGTGGAGGCCAGAGGCATCTTCCTGGATGACACCCCATTTTAGTTTCTGAGATGGTCTCTTTGAACCTGGAAATCACTGATTGGGCTTGCTAGATTGGCTGGACAGCAATCAGCAGCAATACATCTGCTTTTGCATCCCCAGCTCTAGTATTACTATGTACTGCTATATCTGGGTTTTTACATGGATGCCTGGGATTCAAGCTCAGGGTCTCTTGCTTAAGAGGCAAGCACTTTACTGATCAGGCCATACCCTTACTTCCCTGGTATAAGCTTCATATATCTGCTACTTCAGCCTTATTACAATGGGGTAAGTTGCTTCTACGATTTCACAGATGAAGAAACTGAAGTCCAGTAACACAAAACAACTCACCAGAGTCCTCACAATTCAGAAGATCACAGCCTAGAACAAAGAATTTTTCTCCCAGAATCTGTTTCCAGCATGATACAATCTCCATACTAGTTTCTATGTAGATTTTTTTTTAAAAAAGTGGCCACCAGCATCTACACACTACACACTGTGGTTAAGGCAGCTCAATAAACATCAATCCCAGAGAACTTAGACAACAATGTGGGCACTAAGAGAGACTTACATAGATCTAATCTACACGGGAAGTAGAAAGTAGAAAAAGACAAGATCTCCTGAGTAAATTGGGAGTATGGGGACCTTGGGGGAGGATATAAGGGGGGAAGGGAGATTCAGGGAGGGGAGCAGAGAAAAATGTAGAGCTCAATAAATATCAATAAAAATGTATAAAAAATCATCTCCTCATCAATTTGTCCTTAACTTTGCAATAGAATGAGCAGGAGCTAATGGCCAGGGGGGAAACCCACAGATGTTATTCCTTCATCCAAAAAGAGATAACTTTCCTTAAGGTCTGAGACACATCTAAAGGTAGCACTGAGCAAGGCGTGTGTGTCTCTCACGCTTGAATATCTGCTCCTTGAGACATTTTAGTCAACTGGATGAAGCTAGCATCCTGCATACACAGACAGCAGTTTTGTGTAGCAGACAGAGGAAGTCTGAGATGCTCAGCTCCTGATGAAAAGCTGCTTTGGTCCTGAGATCTGGCTTTAAATGTCTTCTGGGCATGCTCACACACTCACTGCTTCAACCATTGATTGACTGAAGTGTACACCGAGCACCCGCCGCTCTGCAGCTGATGATGCTAGACACAAAGACTATGGCGGGCACAGGCAGAGGCCCTGCATTTTGTTTTCAGTAAATTAATTTGTTTCAATGTATTTTTAAAGTCTGCTATTATTGAAGGAGGGACAGTATGCGATCTGTAATCGTGAATAGGCTGGAATGTTCTCAAACCAGAGCGACTACTCTGATGCTCTTTGATCCCTAACTGGAAGATCTTGTGCTCCAAAAACTGAGAATAATCTGGTCTCCAAACATCCATACTGAAGCTATTCTGTTCCCAAAGAAATGTCAGAGCTCAAACAGCCAAGATGTAATTGTACTTAGCCTGTTTACTGAACAATCACTCACTGCTTTGCACAGCAATTCCATTTTTAAATTCATTGTGCTAGAAAAAAAATATTGTAGCTACTTAACTCGTACTTTCTCATCCAAATCAGGGAGGGGATAAGAAGTTTGTGAACTGCGTGAAATCCCATATTTCAGCAACATCTCAGGCAGAGCTCTCTCCCAGCATCCTACCCCAGCTCTTTTCCTGTCCCTGCAGCTCCCACCTTCATGACCTGCCCTCATTCTGACAGCCAACACTAAAAGAGCAGCGGCAGCAGGAGCAAAGATGACAAAGCGAGCAGCCTGGGGCCACCAAGCACCTGCCCTGCTGTCTGAGCAGAAACAAAGCTCACTGGGAGCTGTGGGTTCAATTTGGTCCTCTCACCTTGTAAGGGCAGCAACCAACCACAGGGCAGGGGTGGGGGAAGCTGGCATCAACAGGCCTTCCCCACTGATCTCCCAGGCTCTAGATTCTAGCTGGGTTCAGTCACTAGGAGGCACTGGCAAAAGATTAAAGGATGGAGGGGTTGAGAGTCAGAGAAAATACCTTCTTGCTTTTTTGTTCCCTTCTAGCAGTGTTTCAGTTATATGAACATTCAGAGCTGTATAATCCCTTGTGGGGGGTTATTCACAGGTGTGCACGTATACATGGGTAAATGCACGTGTGCGTGTGTGTGTGTGTGTGTGTGTGTGTGTGTGTGTTGTATGTGTGTGTGCATATGTGGTGGGGGGCACTAGAGGTGAACCTAAGGCATCAATTCAGGAGCTTTCTACCATGTTCTGTTTTGATTTTATTTTGAGGCAGGGTCTCTCATTGTCCTGGAACTCACTGATTCAGTTCAGTGAGCCCCAGAGAGATGATTCCCAACCTTTTTATATGGGCTACACAGCAAGCGCTTTGTGAGCTGAGGAGACTCCTCAGTCCCATTTGAAGGTTATTTTAGAGCATCCCTGTCCTGTGCTTCCTGTATACTAGTGACACCATTGCCAATTGTGATCAAAGTATCTCCAGACATTGCCTTAGTCCCCTGGATCATAACCTACACACTAGACACGTGCAGTCAAGGTCTTCATTTAGCTCCTGCTGATAACACATGGATCACGCACCATTTGTAGGTAGCCTTTTTATTTTTTACATACGATCAGTCTGGATTGTCCCAGGAGGAACTAAGGATATTCTGCAACCTTCCACTGACTGTGAACTTTCACAGAGCAGACTCCGTGGCTCTGATGTGAGGTACACCCTTCTCAGCAGGCTCTTTACACAGTGTTGCCACCAGCTGAAGACATGCTTCTGTCTGACTGGAGTCCTGGGGCTCTAGTGAAATTTCCTCCCTAGCTTCTTTCTCGACAGGAACAGAGTGCAGGCCTGCCACTCGGCCCACTCTCCACCCCCAGCCTCTCTTTCTAATGAATCTTCACATCTGCTGACAATTTCCTCCCAGGGAACGAAAGGTCTGGGAGGCTTCGGAATTGGCACCAGTGCCCTGTGGTTAACAGGGACGCAGCAATCACCTCTAAATGAGGTCTGCTTTTGCCTTAGTTTAAGGACTCTAACAATTGCTTTTTCTCCCTCAGAAATAGAAACTTTGCGATGAACTGCTCTCAAGTTAGTAAACGTGTGTGCCAGTTTCCTGAGAAGTTCCATGAGAAGGTACAACCTCCTCCTGTACAAGCCAGCACTCACTGTCTCCCAAAGTCCTTGCAAAAGGCAGAGGCCAGGGGCTGGGAGCTCAGCTAGGATCCTGGACAGCAGCAGGGAGCTGCATATGTCATCGAGGAATATTTAAAATCAGTGATGCTGTTCTGGGGTTGCTACCACTGTCTCCTGTGTGTAATGGGAATATCCAAAGAAAGAGGCTTGCAAGAATGAACCGGGGGGGGGGTTATCAGTAGAGCCATGTACAAGTCCTCCAGAGTATATTGAGAAGCTGGCAGTATTGTTCCAGTCCTGGAACAATTCCCTGTTTCTTGTAGGCCTAGGTGTGCGGTTTGGATACAGCCATGTAACATCATGTTTTCTGCTTATACCAAAGCAAATACCCAACTGAGTGAGTGGGACCAGAAGAATTCTGCTTCTGGTTACCTGTCAGTACCAGGGGCTGCCAGTTCATATTGATAAACACTCCAAAGAGAGAGAAACCAAACAGGATGTGGGTGGGTACGGCATGAAAGGTTTCCTCTGCTGGGGCTGTGACCTCATTGACTACTATCCTGAGACTAGCTGTGGCTTCCCTTTCCTCGCCTGAGTCTCTCCCTTTCCTCACCTGAGTCTCTCAGGGACGATGCCAAATCCTGCAGATCCTACTTGTTCTAGTCAAGGGAGTGACCATTCTGTCAGCTCTGGCCTGAAATGTAAACTCAAAAAACAAACCACATGTCTTGGATTCAATTGTTCTATCTGTGGAGCGAAGATGATCCTTTTCCACCCATGACCAGTACCTTCTTTTATTAAAACTTATTTTTTTTTAAAAAAAAGTATGAAATAGAGAAGCCTCAAACATGCAATTTGATAACTGTCTATATATGTACACACCTACTTCCCTGCTACCCAAATTAGCTCACAGGGCATTCATTTACATCTCTCCTGAATGATCTCATCCATCATTTCAGGTAACATCACATCCCCAAAGGTACTTGATATTCTGACCTTATATTAGCACTCAAATAGGTTTGCCTAATCCTACAATGTCCTGCAGATTTACATAGTATATATATTTTTTGCGTGTCTAGCTTTGTTGAAAATGAAGGATTTGAGGTTACTCTACATTACCGAGTGTATCAAGAGTTGATCTATTTCTATTGCTAAGTAGTATTCCATTGTGTTCACTATCACTATCCGTCTATTCTCCTTTGAACTGCCATTTGGTTGTTCTGCATTTGGGGCCAATATGACTACAGTGACAGCTGGCATTCTTAGGTTGCAACATTTGTAGATACAAGGATTCATTTCTCGTGATTCTATACCTAGGTCCAGGTCCAAGGATTTACATACATCCTATATCTAAACCCCGCCTGCTGATTCTAGTGTCCTACTTATCCCAGACTATGATTATCACCTGGCCATGACCACCCCACTTAGCTTCATAATTAAATGTCCTCCTCCAGGGCTGCAGCCTGAACTACATTTGTTTCATTGAGTACACTTTGTTCTTCCTCCCTTCTTGGCCCCTAGTGTGAACTAAAGCCAGATGATTACATCTCCTTTACAAGGAAATACTTCGTAGATGGGCTAAAGACATAAAGGAACAAAGAAGGGTAAAACAATAAAAAATGTTGGAAGAAAATCTGAAGAATGAAACCATTTTCTGGTCTTGGTTCCCTGAAGGAACAATAGTACTAAAAGTATGGAAGAAAGACTGAAATAAAACTTGGAAATTTCCCTACAGAAAGAACATGAAGACTATAAGCAGGTTAAAGCTAAATAAAATATACTAACAAATATTGTCCTTAACAGGCAAAGGGATTTTAGAGAATAATAAAAAAAAAACATGAAAAACCTCCAATAGAAAAAAATGGGCAAAGAAGAGGCAATTTTATTTAGGTCCGATAAATATGAAGTTGCTCAAAATTATCAATCAGCAAACAGCAATGTATGAAAACGACATGATTTTTCACTTATCAGATTAGCACTGAGTTGACTGGTTTCAAAGAATAAATCTTTCATACACTCCTGAGCTTTAAACCAATACTTTTTCCCCTATAGATGTTCCTTTGATGAGTAGATGCCATTAAAATGTGGTCAAATGACTCAGCTTTGAGGAAGATATCCTAAGGAAATGGGTTAGTGCCTGCAAGGAGTTTTGTATCAGCCTGTGGATCACAAACATACTTAGATTTTTTTTAATGGGAAACGGCTTAAATGCCCATAAAGAGGTGATTTGTTAAATTGTGGGAGACACATATAATGAAATAATATGCAGGAACTAAAGTGATTAAATATAACTCTACCATAGGAAGTCCACAAGTCTTTTCATAGACTAAGCAGGTCAATAGTTCGATGATACAACTCCATCATATGGACACATGTATGTGCGTGCATGTGTGTGTGTGTGTGTGTGTGTGTATGTGTGTGTGTGTGTGTGTGTATGCAGGTCTACATACACCCATATTAAAGGTACGCAAAGTGTTCTATTCAGAGCTGGTCAATATTTGTAACCTCTGATATCAAATAGAAGAAATATGTTATTAATTTTGCTCATGGGTATACAGGAAGGTTTACTTGGTCACTGAAGAACCCAGGCTCTTTCTGTCAGAGACTCAGATGTCTCCATCTCTTGAAGGCACTCACTGCACAGGTCCATCAGAGGGAAGAGACAGTCATACAGGGTATTTGAAAGGCTAGAGCTCAAAGTAGAGGCTGTCTAACCATGCATCCCTACCTCAAAGCCTGTACTATGACCATCCTTAACTATAAGAGGGCTCAGAGACACACTTGGCTGTTTGCCCAATTGCTTTTATAGAAGGAACCAGCAAAACCTCCAGATATATAGAGTCAACTTGGCTTTGTCTAGTTATCATTTTGCATTATCTAAGCTTTTCCAAAAGGACCTTTTCTGTTTTTTAAATAGAGGATAAACCCAATAAATTTATTTCTGCTTTAACAGCTACACATAAGAAGTACATTGTTCCTCCAATGTAGGTCATGTTATAACTGGTATGGTGGGAGCTTTGAGTCCATGTCAAAGCTGTGTTGTCACCCCATTCACTGAGAAGATGCTCCAAGATTCCAAAAAGATACTTGAAAATTGATATATATATGTTTTAGTTTTCTGTGTACCTTAAAGTTTAATTTACAACTTAGAGGTTATCCAAGACATTAACAGGAATAAGTAATAGCAAATAAAATAATTGTAACCATATACTGTGATAATGTTCTAGTAGCACTGCACTGAGCTTTGGCGACATCATGAAATCAAACAATGGCTGTGTGGACACAGGGCACTAATACACTGAGCACATTGCAGGTGATGTTATCCCAGACTGTTACTAAGTGGCTAAGAGAGGATAGCATACACAGGCTGGACATGCTGGATAAAGGGATGTTTCATTCACAGACAGGGGAGTGACTTCATCATACTCTTTAGAATACTGTACATTAAAACTTAGAATGGTTCATCTCTGGGAGTTTTTCTAATTAGTATTTTCAGATAATGGTTGACCACAGGTAAATGAGCCTTAGAAACAAAGTTGTAGGCAGAGGCTATTGTACCCAAGACAAGAAAGTCCTGGCATAGATTGTCCCTCGTATCCCAAAAGGGACAGATTCCAGCTGCTGAGAAAACTTAGAAATCACACCCAATAATGCCTCCATGCCCATGAGGCCTCAAGCCGAGAAGCAAACCCCCTGTTGCTTGCTGACAAGTCCTGTTTCTGTCAGCTGAGAAACACAAGCCCATCCCATCGCTCAGAGGAACACACTCCCCAATGCCATCATTTGTCACTGTCAGCCTCGGGAGCAATTATATTCCATCCAGCCAGAAATAAACAGACACCAGCGTCATGCTGGAGATGACAGGCAGACATGGTCCCCATCTTACCCAGCTGTGACAGAGCCTCTGGGCATGGGCCTGGTAAGAAAATCAGATCAACTGGAGCCCTGAGATTCCCTCTTTTACTCCCCTCATCGTTTGCCTTTTTCCTTGAGAATAAAGGAATTTCATTTCAACTGAACAATAAAAACAGGCTTTATAGTGGCTGGAGTCTAGAATGTCGCCACAGGCTGTATGTTTGAGACTGTGGTCCCTAACTGTTAGTATTTTCTGGGGAATGTGTGGAACCTTTGAGATGTAGGTCTCACAGTCGGTGGAAATATGTCACTATACGTGGGTCCATGAAGGTGATGTCCTCTTCTGGATTGGCCTGAGCTCTCTGCTCCCTGGTCTCCTTTCTGCAAGGAGCTCAAGCAGGTATCTAAACACAATGCTTCTCCCATCAAGACAAACTGAAATCTCTTAACTGCCGGCCAAAGCAAACATTTCTTCCCCCTAACGACGAAATACTTGTCACAGTGTTGATAAATGCCCCCCCCTAAAGAAATGAATGAGATGAAATAGCCCTGTGCCTTGTCCATCCTACAGATCACCTATTGATCACCTATGGCTCTTTCTGGGGCCAAGAAAAGAGCACAAGTTGGCTTGTGGCCTAAACAACCCTGGAGTTGGTCCACAGCCATGCCTAACAGCTGTGTCTTCCTGTCTTCAGCCTTATCTTTTCTGCCTACAAAATGGGCATATTCCCACTCCCCCTTCCTGCTGGCTTTATGGATGCAATTCCCTCTTAATTCCCCCACATTCCCCTGTGGCACCGACAACCAATTCTCTAATTTGTTTTCCTTTCTCAGCATGCAGCTAAAGTGTGAATTATCTCCCACCCCCATGCTGGCTGTATGCAGTTTTAAGGGAATGCTTCTCTTTGATAGATTGTATTGTTTTTACAGAAGGTTTACATTCAGAGCACAATTGCATAAAAAGTGCACAACTAACTCCAATGGTTTTCCGTAATAAGAAGGGAACAAAACTAATGGCTGGGATGAAGATGACAAGATACTCAGGAGCCACATAGAGAGGATGTCGGAGCCCCTGTCCTTCCTCAATAAACAACTCGATGGACACTTCAGGACTGTGCACTGCGTTTATCCAGAGAGTGTGCAAAAGGGAACTTTCACTAAATGCAGTGTTATCTTAACATTAATCAAGGGAGATGAAAAATAAATTCATGTAAACTTTTTTAAAAGGTAAAATCTCAGTAAAATCCAGATTTTAGCCAATCGTACCCCACAAATATACTATGGTTATGTAAAATGTTAGCATTAGATAAAACTGGGTAAAGTAGATGGGAACTTTGCAACCTTTTATGAGTTTAAAATTATTTCAACTCTATTGCTTAGGGTCTTAGCTGGGGTCATCCCTGTGGGTTCTTGGGCATTTTTCTAGAGCTAGGTTTCTTGCTAACTCCATAATGGCTCCCTCAATCAAGATATCTCTTTCCTTGCTCTCATATCTGTCCTTCCTCCATCTTGACTATCCCATTCCCTCAAGTTCTCCTCAACCCCCCTTCTACCCCCCAGCCCCCTGCTCCCAAATTCTTGTCTGATTCCAATTTCCAGGTGGGTCTATATATGTTTTTCTTTGGGTTCACCTTATTACTTAGTTTCTCTAGGATCCTTAACTATATGCTCGTTGCCCTTTGTTTATGACTAGTATCACTTATGAGTGAGTACATATCATAATTTTTGGGGTCTGGGTTACATCACTCAGGATAATGTTTTCTAATTCTGTCCATTTGCACGCAAAATTCAAGATGTCATTATTTTTTACTGCTGAGTAGTACTCTAATGTGTAGATGTGCCACATTTTCTTTATCCATTCTTCAGTTGTGGGGCATCTAGGTTGTTTCCAGATTCTGGCTATTACAAATAATGCTGCCAATAACATAGTTGAACAAATGCTCTTGCAATAGAGGAGAGGGTATCTGAACTGACCTTACCCTGTAGTCAGACTGATGATTATCTTAAATATCACAATAGAACCTTTGTCCAACAACAGATGGGAACAGTGGCAATGACCCACATTGGAGCACTGGACTGAGCTCCCAAGATCCAGTTGAAGAGTGGAAGGAGTGAGAGTATGAGCAAGGAATTCAAGACCATGAGGGGGTCATCCACCGAGACAGTTTGCTTGAGCTAATGGGAGCTCACCAACTCCAGCTGGACTGGGAGTGAATGAGCATGGGAACAACCAAGCCCCTCTGAAAGGAGTTGACAGCTGGGGCAGACTGAGGGGCCACCTATAGTGACACTGGAATGTGTCTCTACTTGCATATACCGGCTTCATGGGATCCTATTCTCTTTGGGTGTAAACCTTGCTCAACCTAGATGTAGTAGGGAGGGCTTTGGACTTTCCACAGTGCATGGCACTCCCTTAGGGTTGGAGGGGTGGGGGAAGGTCTGTGGAGGGAGAGGGAGTAAGAATTTGGATTGGTATTTTTTAAGTAATAAATAAAATAATTGCAAAATTAAAAGTTGATTGAAATAATAATAAATAAGCTTTGGCTATGTTGACCTTTTATATGTTTGGGCTTGATTATTACTGCAGCCTAACCTGCCCTGACATGTGTTCCTCTCCACCTATGAAAATGAAGTGCCTATGTACTTGGGAGGTTGAGGCCAAGGGATTGTGAGTTTGAGCTAACCTGTCTATAACTATTTATGCACAAACCATGTCCCTAAACCAAACTCCTGGGGGTCAACTAGACATTTCACCTGGTGAAGGCACTTGCCCTGCAAGCCTGAAAACTTGAGTCCCATCTCTGAAATCAAAGGAAGATGGAAGGAGAAAAATGACTTCACATATTCATCTCCTACAACCATGTATGTACCCTCTCCCATCTTGTGCATGCATGCACGTGTGCACATGCTCACATACACACAGAGACAATAAATAAATTAATATTAAACACCTTCCTAGCTACACTTCAAGACTCAGCTGCACTGTCTCCTCTGGGTAGCTTTCTGTAGTTGCTCGGGCTGACCTCTCTCCTATACCATCCCTTCTTCCACCTACTCAAGAGAAGTGATGAACTGGCCTCCTCACTTCTCCAACCAGACTGACATCATCCACAAGATGTCTCACCTTCTTTCTAGCTCTGAAATATCTGTCCAACGAGCTAATGCCAACCTCCTCTCCATGTTGTGCACAGTTACTATACCAACCAGAGGGAAACTGCTTCATTAACTCTGAAGTACTGCACAGATGCAGGGGATGATTAATCAGTTGCAAGGTATTTATTGAACACCAGCCTGCTTTGCTGCTGTGATATATTTTTCTGGTGGCCTACAATGTCTGCATTGATGCATGGTACTCGGGCTTGTGATTGTGATTGTCTTAATTAGTATTGATGCAGCAAAATGACTTAAACAGTCCTTTCAATGCCTTCCACCCAACATCCAAAGACATTAAACATGGGGGACCTTTCATTTACTGGTAACTAGTGAGGGGCCACACAAGCAGGTTCTGGGGGGCTTTCTCTTCTGTCATTTTTTAAATCCCAGGAAATTCCCCCTTTCAAGGTTTGAATTCTTATTCTCCACTTCACATGTGAAAAAATTGAGCAGAAGGAATAAGTGATGTGTTTCCCACCGCTCACTCCTAAGTGGAGTAGGTCTCCCAAGTCCACCTATAACCTGCTTCTTTTCAAAACAGCATCCTGACATGTGATTGATTGCCACGCTCCACTAAGAACTGTCATAAAGAATAAATTCAATTTCTTCTATGCCCCTCCGGGTTGGCTCTCAAATAAAAGCTGAATGCCAGAACTCAACAAACTGCCGTAAACTCAAGTCCAGTTGTTGGAGCTGGAACTTGGGGTCAGAGGTGCCAAGCCCCAGGCCTATACAGAGCTGTCAACGCTGCTAAACCCAGATGCTTCAAGTTCCTACAATCCTCTGAAAACAAGTCATATTTCAGTTTTTCACTGCATGCCAGTACTGTGCTAAGCACTTAGCACAACACGGCTCCTTGAACCCTTCCAGCAACTGAAGGGGGAGCGTTTTTACTCTTCTGGCTGTAGAGATGAGAAACAGCCTCAGCCACGCAGAGCAAGAGTGAGTGGGCTGAAATAGTTTGCTGTGAGAACAGAGGCCCGGTGCTTCTTTTCATCTCATCATCATCATTATTATTATTATTATTTGGTTTTTTGAGACAGGGTTTTTCTGTGGCTTTGGAGCCTGTCCTGGAACTAGCTCTTGTAGACCAGGCTGGCCTCAAACTCACAGAGATCTGCCTGCCTCTGCCTCCCAAGTGCTGGGATTAAAGGAATGTGCCACCATTGCCCGACCTTCTTTTCCTTTTGGTACAAAATGATAGCGTGTCCTCTCAGAGCTCTGGCCAGAGGCACTCCATGCTCTAGACTGCAAGAAGCAAAGGGCTCTTTGACACCAAGTTTTCTCACACTCTACAATGCTGAGTGATTGGCATATGTACTCGCGGCTTCAGGGTCTCTCCATAAACACACTTAGCGCTGTCTACTAATCACTACCCAGAGCTCTCTCCTAGCCTCTAACTCGAATTACTTCCTCCTCGCTCTCCTGCAGGCCCATCACCCCTGAGCATATCCATTCATTGGATTTGATAGTTGAGAAGGTGAGACACTCTAAATCCCAGCTGAGGCCCACGTGCATGCGCCCTCCGTGAACACTGCATGGTTGATTCACCATAAACTTGGGGAGATGTTTGGAACTAGAAATCACAGACCCACCCTACACTCCAGGATCGCTTATGTACAATGGGCCCAAAACCAACCTGTAAGGCTTAGTTAGCAGAATATGTGTGCAACCCTCACCTTGGCTGGGAATCTTTGCACAAGGTACCATGCTATCCTAATGTCTCCAGCATTCAGGCCAGACATTCTGCTTAAGACTTAGAGTAGGAGCTGGAGGGACACTTCGGTGGTTAAGAAGACTGACTTGTCCTCCAGAGAACCTGGGTGCAATTCCCAGCACCCACATCAGGCGGCTTACAGTTACCTACAGCTCCAGTTCCATGTTCATCCTATATCCCTGGCTTCTATGGGGACCTGCACTCATGTGCGAACTGCCCTCACACAGACACATACACATTTAAAAATAATTTTTTAAAAAATGTACATTTTAAAGTAGGCTTTAGACTAGATCATAGATAGTTTTTGTCTTCTTTCTTTCTTTGGTTTTTTTGGTTTGTTGAGACAGGGTTTCTCTGTGTAGCCCTGGATATCCTGGAACTCACTCTGTAGACCAGGCTGGCCCCAAACTCAGAGATCCACCTGCCCCTCCCTCCTGAGTGCTGGGATTAAAGGAGTGAAACCTCACGGGGCTGAGAAAGGCTTTCTTCCTTCAACTATGGCAGATGATTTTGCTGTATAGATCCTGTTAACAGTTCCCATTTCCTTTTTGTAGTATTCAAGACAATGGATATTAATTTCCTTGAATTTTCACATTCATCTGCTTAATGTCTGACACACTTACAAGGTTCTGGTTTGCACAAAGAAGCCTTATTCAGAGCCCCACATCCAGCACTTAGCAGAGCAACTAGGTGTAGCCCACTGCTATATCTTTGTTTCAGCTCAAGAACCTCATTGTGTGTCTTGCTTACCCTTTATGCTGCTGCCTTTATCATGAGGAGATTAGGCTCCAGGGCCACTCCCTGGTCCTCCAAGGAGGGGTGGAGGCATTGGCACCACATCCAAAATGAAGCCAACCCAGTCATAACATCCTGGACTAGCTGACCCTCAATAGCCAAAGAGTAAACACATTCAGCTGGGATTGACCAACCTGCTGCACACGTGTATGCTTTGACTCTACTAAGACACTGTAACAAGGTTCATGCGGTAAAGACTTGGACCCTGGCTAGTGGCATGCTTTAAGAGAGAGTAGACATTTGAGGAAGTAGAATCTAGGTGAAGGAAGTCACTAGGCATGCCTTAGAAGGTTAGACATAGTCCCTGGCCCCTTGCTGTACCCCGCTGCCCGCCTACTGGCCACCATGTGAGTTGCTTACATCACCACAGTTCTTGCTGCAGTGAAGTTCCAGCTTGGCATAGGCCCATAGCAACAGAGCAGAGCTCGCCGGACCAAAACTCTGAAGGCCGGAGACAAAATAAATCTTTCTTGCTTCATATAGTTTCTCTCAAGTATTTAATCAGAAGGGAAAAAAAAGGACTAAGACAACACACATGAGCTAAGTCAACTCTCACTGCTGACTGCACTGGTGTTCTGCCTGATTTCTAACACAGGAATAGCTGACACATGCAAATTAATATGCCTAGATCTAGTAAGATTAAGATGCTCAAAGTCTCCAGGTAAGAAATGAAGCTACTATTGCTACTATTTAAACCCAACTTGCCTATTTATAAAGTTAGCACGCTTCTACTGCACTACATTGTCCCAAGGACATACAGTCCTTACACCTGGCAGGACATCCGCTGTGTGTCATAGGGGTCTGGGGCATCTTTCCCATCTGTTCCTCCTTGACAAGAGCACAAGGGTGACCCACAGGCAGATGCTGTATGGAGTCAGAAATATCACTCACAGAAACATTGCTCGCCCTTGCTAAGTCCCCCGGCTTCCTTCAACAGTTCCACTCTGCATGAACTGGGATTGCTCACTTTGATGGGTAAGTGCCTTTCTAAAGAAGTAACCAGACCCACCAAGCAGGGCAGCTCCAGGTGATTAATGCCTCTCTCAGGGGATGAGAACCACTTAATCTTCAGCTGTAAGTTTCCAGCTCCCCCAAACGTTGCTCTAATAGCCCACAAATGCACTTCCTGATGGGCCTTTATTGCTTAATTACTAAGGTGAGTGGCTCGTAATTAATAAGCCATGTACTCCGACATTTTGAAGTTTCCAGGAAATGCCAAAGATTTTCCAAGGAAATTTACAGTTTTTCCTTCCATTCATGTCTTCTACTATGTAAAAATATCACTGTCCCATTTGTTTCCAAACCTTTTAGGCACCTACCAAAATGGGCTCTCAACATCTGCAGATTTTGTATCTTTGGATATAACATCTAAAGATCCAGTCAGTTGTGGATTATGGGCCACGGTGTGGGGTCAGGCTGTATCTTTATTGAAAATGTACAAACTTTTTTTCCTTGGTATTGTTACCAAATAATAGCTGTTAGCATGATATTTACATGGTATTAAACTATTATAATTAATCTAGAGATTATTTAAAATATAAATGAGGGTTTGCAAGCATATAAGCATGTACTGTACCATTTTATACAAGAGACTAGTATGTCTATATTAGATACTTTTCTATAATGATGATAGAATAACATGACCAAGACAACTTGTAGAAAAAAAAATTGGGCCTGGGACTTGTGGTTATACAGATTAGGAGCCCATAACCATCACAGGAGAGAACATGGCAGGAGGCAGTCAGCCATAGTGCTGGAACAGCAGCTGAGATCCCAGATTTTGACTCAAACAGGAAGCAGAGAGACAGCTAATGTGCTTTACCCTCTCAGAGTAGTAGATGGGGGTGGGGTGAGGAGTTAAGTGGAGGGAATGGAAGGAGGGGAGGAAGTGGGACTTGGATTGGTATGTATAATGAAAAAAGATAGTTTGTTTCTTTTTTAAAAAAATCACAAAAAAGAAATAGAATGTGTCTTTTGAAACCTCAAAGCCTACCCTCAGTGATTCCTTCTAGCAAAGTCACATCTCCTAGTCCTTCCCAAACAGCCACCAGAGGGCAAATGACTATTCTGATGCCCAAAACTTATGGGGGACATCTAATCCAAAACAACACAATATCTGAGGAATCTGTATCTGAGAGAGTTGGGAGAGTTATTTCCACAGGATACTATAATTAATTGTATTGCAAGTATGCACATTCATGTTTAAGGTGCTTGAGTGTAGGCAAGACAACCAAAACTTTCATCATAATGAGTTAAAGTCCTCAGAAAGCTCCAATGATGGACTAACTCTAGTTATACAAATGCACACCAGAACATACACACACAGAGATACATGCGCGTGCACGTGTGTGTGTGTGTGTGTGTGTGTGTGAGAGAGAGAGAGAGAGAGAGAGAGAGAGAGAGAGAGCACTATCATTCATTTCCCTTGCAAACCCAGTGACTTTATAGGGTCCCTAATAGCTTTCACTATATGTAAAACTGAACACCTTTAGAATTCACTTCTATACGACACTGCCCATTTCTAAAGGTGGTCTTTGTATATATTGTTCACTTATTCACTCATCCCTTTTGGGAACAGGAGACCACTGTTAGTTTATAGCCTGCCATCTGGGAGCTCCCACTGCCGATCTACAGACCACATGGTGAGATGCACTGTTATTTTTGAGTAGCAGTTTGATCACTGCAGCAGAGAAACATCAACATCTGTAGGAAGGCAGGGTAGAAGATGCCTTTCATCTATCACACCCACAAACCCTCCAACTCTCAGAGTGAGGAAAGATGGCCTACCACAGTGACCCCATCACACCATCAGGTCACTGACTTGGATGCAGAGAGCTTTTAGAACCCCATTCTTTCCTGGCTCTGCCCACTCCAGATATTTTTTGTCAATACTAACATTTTTTTAAAGCAGTGCGCTTATTACAGAAAAACTGAGAAAGTGCAGACAATTAGAAATTAAATAGAAATGATTCGACTGTGATCTATAACAAATGTGAACTATTATTCCATTTTGGATGTATTTGCTCCTAATTGTTCATAATATTCCTTTTCACACATTTTGCAACTCACAATGCTTTTAAATTTTCACAGCTCCAGAAATGTCCACTCCAGAATCATCTATGCTGTGATCAATTCTTCATAAGTACCTTAATGGTGTCAGGTATGACATGGAGGTAAAATAATTTAACCATTCTCTCTTCTGGGATACTGGGGTTGTTTTGACCCTTTTATTAACACAAGCATTGCTGTGATAAATATCATGGTGAGCAGAATACTGTCCCCTCAAAAAAGAAAAAAAAAGATTCCATACCCTGTCTGAATCTGTAGACCCTGTGACTAAGGACTGATCTGTCTGATTTTGCAAAAGAAGTGCTACAGATTACATTGATATTACGTTAATTAAATTATTAAGTTAACGGTCTCCAGATGGGCAGATTCATCTGGATGATTTGGATAACTCCAATGTAATCAGAGATTTTATAAGTAAGAAATAGGGGAGGAAAGGAGTGAAAGACAGAGTCTAGAGAAGGCAGAAGAGGGAAGAGAAAAGAGGTCAAGGTGAGAAGTCAATGAGAGAAGAAGTGGGAAAGACAGGGAAAATGTAGGTGAGAAGGAGAGATCAGAGGGTAGAAGAAGTTACATGGCTGGCCTTGAAGATCTTAGCCCACATCCAAGGGATGCATACAATGAAGGGTTCTCTACTGGAACCTCAACAAAGAGTGCCTCTTGCTGGTAAGTACCCTGGACAGGCAAGGTCCTGCTCATATGTTCCCATGTCCCTATCTTCTCTAACAGAACTCACTATGAGTTTCATTAATTAACTGTCCAATTAGTTCCTTAACTTTTCATCAAGGATTAATAGCTATCATATACAAACATCTCCGGCTTTCCACAAATAGCAGTCATCAACTCCTTATAGAAGAAACAGAATAAAGAAAATGTTCAGGACAGTCTAGGCCACCTAGGAGCCTCACCCCATCCTAAATCTTCTAGCCACTAACTCCAAAAGTAAAGTCCATATTGCAAAGATTAAATTGCTCTACAGAAAAATGTACATATCTCCATACTGCTCTTTATGTCCCTCCCCCTCTCTCCTCTCTTTCCCTGAACATACATTTGAATATAATCCCCATAAGGGCAGTCAATCTAGCCTAATCAGAGAACTCTAAGTCCCACTGAGAGGCCATGTCTAGAAACAAAAAGATGTACCAACCACTTCCATATGCACACACATGTACCACCCACACATGACCTCTCCAGCTCCCCACACAAGGAGATATGCAAAACAATGGTCACCCAGGGAAGGAATGACCGTCAAGGGCATGGGGTTAGGGAGGTCAGCTAAATGATCCTAGTTATATAAGGACCAGCCTGTCATGGGAGAGACAAGCACCCAAGCCACTAGGAGGTACCCTACTATGATTGATGAATATACCCTTCCCCAATCCTCTTGGCATAATGGCTTAGAAAAAAACATTTCCAAGTGGAAGGAATTTTCTGGAAATTTGGGTACAAGGCGGGACTCCGTGGGGATCCCAGCAATAAAGAGAAGGCATAGCACAGCATCATGGTAAGAACTGCCAAGCAAGTGTCAGACCCTAGGAGAAATCTAGCCTAAAACTGGGTTTGAAGGAATGGAATGGATGACATACACGGACAGACTGTACAACAATGCAAGTACAAGTTCAGCAGTCTGGCCCTCCGGCATCCCCCTCCTGATGTAAACTTCTGTCTACAGCATCTTCCCAGCTGGTCCTCTAACACAGAAGGGGACACAGCAGCATCACCATCACAACACCCTCAGAGTACGAGGTAGACTTCTTCCATCTCTCTGCCTGAGGACAGACTGGAGCCTGCCAATGTAGGCTGGAGGCTGTAGAGCCTGCCAGAGCATTGCAGGCTGAGCTCTGACATTTCCTAGCCTGTCGGAGGCCCGTGGCAGCTGGTATTTTATTTAAGACACTCAGAGTTTGCAGTTAAAAAGCCAAGAGTCTGAACAAATTCTTTAACTGGCAATTCCCTGCAAAGGGCTCTGTGGTTTGCGCTGTTTCCAGCATGTGTTCAATCAAAAGGGTATTGGGGACATAACTGTACATTACCACTACTGACATTTCCCAGCCTACTCCACTTTGCTTAAAAAGTAGGCACCCAAAGATGCCACTTAATAACTTTGGGCATCATGAAAATGTCACTTTGACAAGCAGAAAAGTGGATTTACACACCCACCAAAGGTGACCTGCCTGAAAAGAGACAGCCTGGCCTCTGAGAGAGACAGTCACGGACTGCGTCCCTGTGGTTTACTTCGGCTGCAGTGGAGGGAGCTGGAGGAAGACAGTGGAGGAGCAGCGCCTTCCTCTGTGGCAGCTGGTCCACTGGGGCACATTTAGTAGTCAGATGGGCATCTGAGTGATCTTTGGGGGGAAACACTGAAGAGAAGCAGCCTGGGCCAGAGTTGAGATAGAACCAGGTCCAGCTCTGGACCAGAGTTGGGTTACATGTACACAGAGAGACCCAGGCTGGTACATGTTCATCCCTCACCAGTACTTTGGCCAAGCTACATGGGAACATCATGACCATGCAATTCTAAGGCCAGGTGAAGTCAAAATCAAAGTGGAAGAAGAATCATCAATTTGTAGCAGAGTTACATTTGCATGTAGGGAGGACAGGGCCCAGGAGTCCAGGGAAGGGAGGACAGGGCCCAGCATTCTAGGGAAGGGAGGACAGGGCCCAGGATTCCAGGGAAGGGAGGACAGGGCCCAGGATTCCAGGGAAGGGAGGACAGGGCCCAGGATTCCAGGGAAGGAATTCAAGGAAGATCCAGACAGGAGGTTATAGATCATTTAAGAGACTAAGGAAGGGAGATCAAGGAGGTTTGAAAGGTCAAGGCAGCTCCCTTTCTACCTTCTAGGTCTCCATTTTAGTACAAGTCACCAGCATATAGAAACATAGAGGATGCTTCAAGCCCCTCCTTCCCTCCAGTTTTCCATGCCCTGCATACAACCTAGGGGTTAGTGATACTTTCTTTCCCAAATGGTCACACACTAGACATTTTGGTCTTTGCAAGCCAGAGTTCCTTCCATAATGCCACCAAATTTGTTGCTGTGGTATGAATGTCCCAGAGAACAAGTCTAGGCAGTAGGTCAGATTTAATCCCCAAGCTCTTCTCGCCAACTCTATGGTCTAACAAGCTGCCAAGATGATTTTAGTTCCTAAAAATTTATTCTGGACCTGGTCACTTCTTTCTAGCCATTCCATCACCTTTTCAGGCTACTTTCCTGGTCACTCTGATTTTGTCTGTGTCCCAGCATCTTCCAATGGTACACACAGGAAGCTTCCTACTCTGTAGATCTGATGGGATCCTATCTGCTCAGGGGTCACCATTCTGCTCAGGAAGATCTACATTATTGCCTGGTTAACCTATTGGCTCACCCTTCCCACAAGGAACCCAAGCCTTCAGCCCTCTTCCCCACATGCTGCCATACAGCCAGTGTAAGCACCCTAAGGAGTGATCTTTCTCACATAGCCTTGATCTCAAGAAAATCCAGTATGAACCCATTTATTATTGCTCTCCCTCCCCTCACTCTGACCCACCTCCATTTAGGCATCACTTCCTCTGGCAGCCTTTCTTAATATCCTCCACGGATGCTGGGTACCTATTCTGGACACGGCTACTGAGCAGCTAAGTTGTGAGCCTTTGGAAGTTCAGAGCCATGTTCAGCAGCACATCCGTGCCGTGTAGCACTGCTTACCTTTAGCCAAAGCTTAATGACATCTAATGGCTAGATGTATCACTGAGTTGATCAAGTAAATCACAACAATGATTTCAAGGACATGTGTTTGGCTACTCTTTTCCAGGATCTGAATGGTGCTGGGGATTGGGTTCTGTGTGGTGTGGCATGCACTGGGGCGGGTACTTTGAGACCCTTAAGTTCTCTGGAGTTTCCCTAAGGTCAGGAGGAGTCATATGGTTCAAGAACACAACTCATCTTCTAGAACTCAGTGTGGTTTATTTAGGTAGAAGCAAAAAAGAAATGAACACCTTTACATGTCTTTCTGAGCTGGTGAATTCACAGTCATTTTTAGTACAATTTATTAAATGCTTAACTGATTATTTCATTCTACAGATAGTCATCCAGTTCCCACAGGATTTCTGCTACCCAAGTGCCTGATGTATTCTCTGAGATTGCTGATGTCCAATTCCTGCCCTAGTGTAGGGTGAGAAAGGCAGGCTGTTTGGATATAGAGTGGTAAATTCTATGATAAATGGATGATCAAGAGTGATGTGGCAGAGTAAAATGAGGAGGAATAAAACTGACAGGAAAGTAGACTACAATGTTCAGGTCAAGTGGTATTTTAGAAATGAGTAGGCTTACCAGACTGAGGGGGCAGCACCAAGAAAGCCTACCAATAGAGAGACAGTTAATAAACAAAGCTGCATAGGTCACGTTAACACCAAGGAGTGTAATAGCAGAACAGAAAGAAAAAATCTGATTCTGTACAAAACTGAATGGAGGAAGTATGGTTTTGCAAGGAAAACAACCAGCATTACTGAGTCATTCTCTCTAAAACTCATGTGGGTGTTAACCTTGGTGATGTAGATAAAGGTGAGCAAGCAGCCCAAAGGATGAGTACATGGGAGGAGGCAACCTGGGGACTACCCTGGGGTATTGGGGCAGGCTTCCAAGAAGAAGCTTGGTCAGAGACCTAAGTACTCAGCCATGAGAACAGAATGAATGGGCGAACTGTGATCTGTTCTCTGAACCAGGTATCTTCAGCTTCATAGACTAGGGACAAAGAGCATCTCTGTTATTACTATGTCTATGGGAATACTGGGTGCCTGGACTGTCTCTCTGGCTGCTGTGGCAACCAGGAAGGGTGAGGGGAGTCCAGATGATGGGCCGAAGAGGAAGATCAAGAGTATGAAAACAGACATAAATGACTCAAGTTCAAAAGGTGCTGACCAGAGGGAGTCTCTGGTGTGGCCAGGAAGTAGGGATCCATCAAAACAAACAATCCTTCAGAACTAGGATGGGCTGTATCTATGCATGCGTGCATACAAATGTGTACACACAGATGCAAATTTCCAGGATGAAGGAGAACACCATCAAGCTGTAAGGCAAAGGCCCTCTGCCCCAGCCTCACTCAGCATTAACACCAAAATACACACAAGAGGTTATGCATGGGGTTGGTCATGTCGGTTCTCTCAGCTCGAGATGAGGAAACGGAGGCTCAGAGTGGGAGGAGTATATAACTTCATGTCAACCAAGAGACTCTGTGAGACATCTTAGACTTGATCCTGGGTCTGTCTGGAAACACACAAGGTAGAATTTCACCAGTAAGGCGCACTGGTACTTCCAGGTCACACTGATATTCTATCTATCCAGGACTGAAAATAATGTACACATGCGAAGTACGGGATCAGGACTGGGGAGATGACTCGGGCAGCATCAACCTGCTATGGAGGCATAAGAACCTGAGCTTGGATCCCTTGTACCCACACAGATGCCAGATGGACATGGTAGTGTGTAGCTGTCTGTAGACCCAGTGTGGCTAGGAAGGGACAGAGCCAACCTAAGCAAATCAGTGAGCCCCAGGTTGAGTGGGAGATTTGACCTCAGAAAACTAAGTGGAGAGCAAGTAAGGAATTCATCTGATGTCAATCTCTGGCTTGGTACATACAGAGAGAAAGAGAAATAAAGAGACATACGAGAGAGAGAACAGAATCTGAGGCTCAAGGGGGGTAAGTCGTACTATACTAACTCAATCTGAATGCAAGTCTAACTACTCTCTTGGGTTGTCTAAAAGCCATCTAATGTATAGCTGAAACTTATCATATCTTAAAAGACATCAAACTATACTTCTGACCCTCCCCACACACCTGCTCTGTCCATCTTCTTCCCCATCTCAAGCTGTAGGGAGCCCAACATTCCAGTGGGCTACAATAAGCAAGCTCTATTTCTTTCACATCCAAATTCACCTACAAGACAGCTGACTGGACCTTGAAAATGCCCAAGGACCAACTATTTCTACACCGTCTTCCCTCAGTTGTTGGTTTTACAAAGTCTTTTCTTATTAGACTTTCATGCCTTTTTACACGCAAGCAAATCATCTTGTCTGTTTGAAAACCCAATAACCATTTCTCACTGTATGCATGGCCAAAATCGCAATTCTTTAAATGACCCTACAAGCTCCAGTCTGTCATTCCCCTCTGCCCAGAATTCATTTCTTCCCACTTTTCTCCATGCATACTTTGCCCCAGCCTGGGCCCTTGCTGTTCCTTGAACAAAGCAAGAATACACAGTTTCATGGGCTGTCCCTCTGATAGAAAAAATTCTCTTCTCCCCCATAAGATCCATTTGGCTAAAGAATCTCTTGCCTCCTTCCAGTCTGTTAAGAAGTCACCTCTGCTACACGGCTATAGTAGCCACTCTATTCAAAATCATACAGGACTTCACCTAGGAGAGAGTTTCCTGCTGTTTTCTGTTATAGCTGAGACTTTTCCTGCCCTTTACTTCTTTAATAGACAGAGAAGATAAACTCAATCCAGACTCCTATATTGTAACTGCTGTATCCCAAGTTATGGTGGTTTGAAAGAAAATGCACCCCCAAAGGAAACAGCACTATCAGGAGGTGAGACCTTGTTGAAGTAATTGTGTTCTCATTAGAGGAAGTGTGGCACTCTGGAAGCGGGCTTTGAGGTCTCATATATGCTCAAGATACTGCCCACTTCTCAGACCACTTCCTTTTGCCTGCCTATCAAGATGTAGGACTCTCAGCTCCATCACCATGTCTGCCTGCATGCCACCAGGTCACATCATGATAGTAGACTAAAACCTCTGCAAATGTAAGCCACCCCAATTAAATGCTTTTTTCTTTATAAGAGTTGCCACGGTCATAGTGTCTCTTCACAGCGATAGAAACCCTAACTAAGATACAAGGGTCCAGAACTAAATGAAAAGGAGAAAATGAGTTGAGCACCATCATTCATCTTTCTGCCTCCTGCTTTGCACTCCTGCTAGCATGCCTTCGTGCCATGGTGGAGAGTATACCCTCAAACCAGGAGCGAGAAGAAACCATTTTCTCCTTGAGTAGCTTTGCTCAGGTATGCTGTCACATCAATGACAAAAGTCCATCACCCTTCCCCAGTTCTTCAAAAGGAGGGACTGAAGATGCAACCTTAACAAAAGAGTCCACATAGAGGAAGAAGAAGAAAAACAGACTTGAAAATGGGGCTTCACTGAGTAATAAGGTGAACCCAAAGAATATATATGCCGACCTGGAAATTGGAAACAGACAGGATTCACTGGCAGGGTTGGGAGCATAGGGATGGGGGAGAGGGAAGGGTAGGAGGAGAAGAGGAGGATAGAGGGGGAGGGTATAGGAGAACTTGAGGGAATAGGATGGTTGAGATGGAGGAAGGACAGAAATGAGAACAAGGAGAGAGATATCTTGATTGAGGGAGCCATTATAGGGTTAGCAGAAACCTGGCTCTAGAGAAATTTCCAGGAATTCAAAAGGATGACGCCACCTCTGACCCTGGGCAATAGAGGAGAGGGGGCCCAATCTTGACTTGCCCTGTAGTCAGACTGATGATTATCTTAAATATCACTTGCTTCATCAGCAACTGATGAAGGCAGAGGCAGAGATCCCATCGGAGCACTGGACTGAGCTCCCGAGGTCCAGGTGAAGAGTGAGAGGAATGAGAATGTGAGCAAGGAGGTCCAGACCATGATGGGTTCACCCACTGAAACAGTCTGCCTGAGCTAATAGGAGCTCACCAACTCCAGCCAGACTGGGAAGGAACAAGCAAGCATAGGACCAAACTAGTCCCTCTGAAATGTGGGTGACAGTTGTATGGCTGGGGCAGACTGAGGGGCCACTGGCAGCAAGACCAGGATTTATCCCTACTGCAAGTGCTGACTTTTGGGGATCCTATTGTTTTGGATGTATACCTTGCTCAGCCTAGACATAGTAGGGAGGGCCTTGAACTTCCCACAAGGCAATGTGCCTTACCCTCTCTGAGGATTAGATGGGGGTGGGGTGGGAGGGAATGGGAGGAGGAGAGGGAGTGGGAACTTGGATTGGTATTTTTTTAAAAATCTAATAAATAAAAAAATGGGGCTTCAAAAGGAGCTCTGGAAAAGTGACAATTCTGCTGCCATTAAATGGGGGAAAGTGCCATGCGAAAGCAAAGATGCTTAAGAGATGGCGCTGCAGATGGAAAGAGTTAGGCAGTGGGAGGTAGAGGCGACTGCTATAGGTGCGCCGGAATTTGTAGTTGTCTGCTCTTCCGCCTGGAGCACTGCAGAGCAATTTACAGCCCAAATCAATAAACAACTTAAATTCTGCTGTAAAGGAAGAACTGAAATGAATACACAATAGTACAGAAAAACAAATCAGTTCTGGGAACAACAAAGGGGCTGGGATCCTGGCTTTGACATGGCCCAATGAGTCGGGGCTCGAGGCTCCTTGCTAAGCTCTGTGATAATATTAAGAAAGTGGAATATCAGCGCAGGCCTACTTCCCAGATCCCCAGAGGAGGATGTGAATAAGCCCTGCTTTGTGGAGAGAAGGGAAGGGGAGTGACTGACTTGGTTCAGTCTGTAGCCCTCTTTTACTGGTGACTGGTCCTGGAGGCAGGATCTGGTGTAGGGTCTCCCTGGGAAGATGGAGTGTTCTTCAAACCCAGGGTTGTGACCATTAGATATCTCAGGCTAGCTGTGAAATGACAGGCCGAATCTCATTGTCCAAAGATGGGCAGGCACAGGATCCTGGTGGGCCACATATGACCTGCAGGGACCTACAGCTCCTTGGTTGCCACCTATGGTTGTAGGATATACAAAAATCACAGGTCAGGGGGACCAGGAGGGGCTACCAGCAAGTCAGTTAGGAGCTGTTCTTTTCTGCATAGGATGGGGGAGCAGAAAAGCTGTCTTTTTAAAAATTTTCCCAGACGTCAAGAGACTGGTGACTTGGTGCCTGTGGCTGCCCAATACTAATTTGTCTGGTGTGGCCAGAGACATTGCAGAAGAGGCCATGGAGGAAGTTCCTCCTACCTCCTCCAGACTTGCACAAAGGTCTGGGCCCTACAGAGAAGTCTAGGGAACCTTCATCTCTAACTTCTTTGTCAGAATCCAGACTCAAGTTACACACTTGGTCCCCAATGGCTATTTCATTCATTTGCTCATTTCATCCATCCAAAATGATGTATAGAGTTATCACACAAAACCTGGTCCAGGCCACACCAGAAATCAGAAATGGCTGATTCTGTTCCTTCAGCAAGCTGCTCACAGAAAAAAAATAATCATCCACACTTATCTTCACAACCCCAGCGTGTAGGGCACTGTCTGACACTTGAGGAGCCCTGACATGTACAAAGCTGCTTGCTGAGTGTAGAAATAAATGACACAGCACCATTGCAACTCCATTGGATCATGGATCAATAGAGATGACCTTGAATCAGATCTTGACCATGGGAGCACATCCTTGGAGGCTTACAGTCTCTAAACAGACCCTTGGGGAGAGTTTAGTAAGATCAAAAACCCCAACTGGAATACTTACTGTAGCAACTAGCCTGGTCAGAATCATCTGTTTAAACATCTGCTTTGGAGTCAGCCCTGATTATGTCAGAGTCAAGAGTGCAAAGGGTCACTTGTAGGACCCCTTGTTCAGGATAATTCCATCCAATGGCCATGAAAAAGATTAGGAAGCTCTAGAATCATTACTAACCAGGGCTAGTGACACATGGTACCCAAGTATTAGCCGAACACTACCTTCTACCACCATAAGCTTTCAAAAGTATATATGTATACAGACACACACACACACACTGTACTGTCTTCCCTCATATATCACTCCCTAATAAAAAGTTATTAGTTAACAAATATTCTCCTGGGAAAATATAAATTTGTACAGCATAGTCAGTAATTTTCTCTGCTGAATATTTTGATTATGTCTATAAAGCTGTAATCTTAAGTTACTAAAATTGCATTGGTCCCTTGGCTCCTTTCCCCTCTCCTTTACTGTGGTAGATTAAATTTGACTTCCAACTGAGCCTGCAAGCCCTTTCCGCACTTGGCCTCTTCTAGAGAACATCATACCAGACGTATGTAGGCATTCAGGTGACTAGCCACCAGAACCCAGCCCTCTAGCCAGCTCTACCAGAGATTCATTTTAGACTCTAAAAAGCAGCCCGACCTTCCACCAAGTGGCCAGTTGGTCAATGTCTCGGTTATGGTTCTATTGCTGTAAAGAGACAACTTTTTCAAAGGAAAGCATTTAACTTGAGGTAGCTTACAGTTCAGAGGTTTAGCTGATTACTGTCATGGTTGTGAGCACGGCAGCACATAGGCAGACATGGTTCTGTAGAGGTGGCTGAGAGTTCTACATCCAGATAGGTGGGCAGCAGGAAGAGAGAGCTGCACTGGGTCTAGTCTGGACTTCTGAAATCCCAAAGCCCACCCCTAGAGACACACTTCCTCCAAAAAAGCCACACCTAGTCAAACAAGGTCACACCTCCTAACAGTGCCACTCCCTATGAGCCTTTTGAGGCCATTTTCAATAGGGCTCTGTCTACATTCCTGACCCACAAAATCACATATAATGTTATTATTCAGTATTGACTATAATTCCCAATACCCTCACAATCTTCAAAATGGCCCACAGTTCTCAATAACCTCTTAGGTGATTTGCCTTCTCATTCTCTCTTGAGGATGCTTCCATAAAAGGTCAGCGTGGCATGGGCCTGGCTTCACATGGCCTTTGCTTAATAATCAGTCAGAGATATCACAGCCGGGCAGTGGTGGCACATGCCTTTAATCCCAGCACTTGGGAGGCAGAGGCAGGCAGATCTCTGTGAGTTCAAGGTGCCTGGTCTACAAGAGCTAGTTCTAAGACAGGCTTCAAAGCTACAGAGAAACCTTGTCTCAAAAAAAAAAAAAACCCAACAGCAAAAAAAGAAAAAACAGATATATCACCTCTGACACCTTAACCAAAACATAGGTTCTACGCCTCCACCTCAGCCCTTTGTAACAGGGGAAACACACCCTTCCATGCTTTATATGCTTTGGATTTCTCCATAGCATTTTCATAATCCTGACGGTATGCACATTGCATATGTATATAAAGTGGGTGCATGTGTGCACTTGTTTGTGGGTGTGCTGTCAGTTTAGACAGTGTCTTCTTCCTATGATGCAAACTTCCCGAGAACAGATACACAGCTTCATTTCTCACTGCTGTATCCCCTGGGCCTACGGCAATGCTTTAGGGGCAGAATGAACAAAAAATAGTGGGAAATAAATGAATCAATCAACCCATATTATATTTTTCTGCTTACATGTTCGTTAGCATATGAGAAGCAGCTCTCATTACGGCACTTTTCAAACAAAATTTGTTTTTGTTTTCTTTCTTGCTCTTGTATAGGAATCTTTCTATGCATTTTGACTACCTGAAGGTATCTTCCTATATGTCAAATTGTCACAATGTAAGACTCACACATCTCAAGATCTGTTAGCACCTTGCTCAAAATTCCCAACAGTCAAGCTTCTTGCTCCTATTACAAATGTGTGAGGTTGTTAATTTCCCTGTATCATCCAGAATATGTGATAAAATCACTCAAAAATATTTGCTGTGTGGGAACATTAATAAACATGCTTCCTCGTTGTCAGAATTGAAATTTCTTTGGTTCTTCGTGAACCAGGTTTCTGGCTTGTATGTGTGCTGCCCAGTAAGATGTAGGTTCCCTGATCATAGGGATTTAGCTCTGCTCATTGCTGCACACATTGTCCCACACAGAGTTCAATACACAGCAGGTGTGTGCCAACAATCTGTAGAAAGAACAGACGAGTGTGGATTTTTTCTCTTATCCTCAGAAAGCCACTGTTTGTGTGTCCCTTTTCCCTCGCTGGCTTGAAATAACTCTACATATGCATACTATTTCTCATTTTCTGTCAGCCAGGATGAATTTTTAATGTGTGATTTTCACTCTATTTTGTGTATCCTATTTCTTGCTATTCAGAAATTCTAACATTTTATGTAGTCCAATTATCATTTTAGTTTAGTTCCTATACTTGATACATATTTTAAAGAGTAGTTAATACTTAGATATAATTTCTTCAGGCAATTGCTTTTCTGAAGAATTCACATACATTACTTAATCCCTACATTCTTTCTACAAGTTAGAAAATCTTATAACATGAATGAACTAAGGCATGGAGTCAGGAGGTAAATTGTTTCCTATATAAGATCTCATATATATTTGCCTATACATCATTTGATTTGCTTTATGTTTTCAATTTCAATATAATTTATTTTATCACTATTATCATTTCTTAAAGTTTTAGTCAAAGTTTTGCTGTATAGTCCTGGCTGACTTCAAGCAATTTTTCTGTCTCAGTCTCCAGAGTTCTGGGAACACAGGAGTATGTCACTAAGCCAGTTTTAATTTTTGTTATTTGATAATAGTAGTAATGGGGGCACATTTTAGAGTCGAGTGTAAGAATATAATTATTTTTTCATCAAAGTTGCCAAAAGCTCCAAAAAATAAAAAATAGTTTATTGAATAATTCATCTCTTTTATCAGAAATTTAAATTATAATTTTAAGATAGCGAGATACTTTTATGCATATGCATGAACATATACTTATACATATGTGAACATGACATGATATTTATACACACACAAGCACACAGATATACAGTCCTTGCTGGCATCAATATTCTGTTCAATTTCACTGTCATTCATGCTAAATTGTTTGATACTTTCCATGGTTCATGTAAAGAAAAACAATTTCATATAGAAGCATAAAGATGAAACATAAAAGGATTACCAGTGATTGCTTACAAGTCCAAATTAAGTGAGTGTTCAATATTATTGTCAAGTACACACATCGATGCTCCCAAATTGCATTATAAATGCACAAACACTCTTTGGAACCTGCTTCAGAATCCTGGCAGTCACAACAAAACACACAAAGCTCTTTTAAGCCAAAGGAAATACAGTGCATGCTGCGTAATTATAATTCATTTATTAATAGGCTGCACATATAGCAACATATGCCACATTGCCTAGACCTACAGTAGACTACATATCTGGATGTACATAAATTCATGGTGATGTTCACACAACAATGACACTGCTTAGTGATACATTCCTCAGAGCCGATCTGTATTAATTACTTTCCTCCTTGTGGTGACAAAACAGCTGACATTATTAACTAAGGAGAAGGGGGATTATTTGGGCTCATGGTTTAAAGGGATACACAGTCTACCATGGCAGGGAAGATATGGAAGTAAAACCATGAGGCTAGTGGGGAGCAGCGATGTGACCAGGTACAGGGGTGGGTATAACTAGGAACAGGTGTGCCTTCTGTTTTATATGTCCTATGTTTGCCAGCATGGTCCTAATTTCCAAAGGATCCACAAACTCCTAAAAAGGGCCCACAACTGGGACCAGTGCTCACACACGTGAGCCTGTGGGGACACTTCGTATTAGAATCAGAACAGCCTATCTGTCACAGAGTAACATGATCTTTTCTATAACATGGGGAGGTTCAGCTTCATCATTTTGGATTCTTACAGTCTGCTTTTGATTTGGGCTCCAACTAACAAGAGCTGAGTGCATGAAGAATCCTTCCAACCCCATTGTAGAGATGAGAACACAAGGAAACCACATTTAGAAAGTTAGGGCATTTTGCCGGGTGGTGGTGGCACATGCCTTTAATCCCAGCACTCGGGAGGCAGAGGCAGGCGGATCTCTGTGAGTTCAAGACCAGCCTGGTCTACGAGAGCTAGTTCCAGGACAGGCTCCAAAGTTACAGAGAAACCCTGTCTCAAAAAACCAAAAAAAAAAAAAAAAAGAAAAAAGAAAAAAGAAAGTTAGGGCATTTCATGTTTAAGCCTTCCTTTTATGCTCCCCACTATGCCTAAAAGAGAACCTGATCCCTGGACATGCACTGGGACACAGGAAAGAGGAGTCACAGGACCCTGATTTTCAGGAACAGCTTAAGTTACCTATCACCTGATGCTGTTCATAGTCCTCGGCTCACCCTAGACAGCCATCCATGCTTCCTATGGAGAGCACTCCGCCTGCCTGAAACCTCAGCATAATGGAAGCTGCCTCTGTGAGCATCTCCCTGTATCACTTAACATTGTCCTTGTATTTTTATTTCTGCACTTCCTTACACAAAGGAGAAAATACTTCGCACACCATTTCTACCGTGCTTTTCTGTCAATGATTTATTTGAGAACGCCCCCTCGTTCATCCCTGCGACTGAGTGCTGGTTGTCTGGATGAGTGGGGTTATTGCTTCCCTTACCTCAGACACAGGTCCCCCTGAGGCTCCCTGTCTGGTACATGGCTAAGCCTCACACACATAACCTTCTGAGCCTGATCTGGCAATGTCAGAGGGTTGGGCTCAGGTCTACAAGAGTGAGGCAACTCAGGGAGAGAGACATGCTATGCCATGGTCCCTAAATGCCCCGACAGACTCTTTGAAGAATACTCAGCCTGCCTTTCCTGGGTCACATGCTGTGTGACTGCTGAACTAACTTCATAGAGCCTGGTCCCATCCAGGATGAAGGTAGCAGAGATGTCTGGCCATTATGACTCCCTAACATATCCAGAGAAGCTGCCACTCCTGTGGGGACTCTAGAAGACACTACAGCTAGGTACACAACAGCCATTTGTATGGCACACCACAGAGGCACCAAGATGGGGAAGGATAAAATCCCAATATTACAAAGGTACGGCCTGGTGTGCGCTCAGGACCTGTGAGTAAACGATGAGTCCTCTATGAACCAACTATGTTCTAGCTTTGGGACATAAGTAAGTTCTGACCTTGAATTGAAGCAAAACCCTGAACTCAGTCTCAGATCAATGTTTGACTTGGCCACAGACTAGACCCACAGTCAATTCTTACCCTTGGAAAGAAGGAGCCCTGAGTCTGGCCAATGAACAGCGTGATCCCAACTTTTCGCTAAGTCATGACACAGGTCACAGACACAGCTGTAATCCAGACTTATCCTGTATATTTACCCTGGACACAGGATCAGTCCTTCTCTTGGTTCTGACCTAGCTGTCATCATACTTGGTCACATGGGAGGCTTGACACACAAGGCGAATGATGTATGCAAGCCCTGCCTCAGCACTAGACAGTCTTGTATTGCTCTGCCAGTAACAGTGATCATCTACTTACCACCTTACCAGAAGAAAGTTACCTCACCCTTGTAGACCTGAGTTCAAATTCTTCCCTTCCAAGCTGGGAAACTGGAAATTTTAGTTCTTCAACTTTTATTATTGAAGCGATAAAGTGGGTATAAAATACTTGCTGGCAAGATGGCCACAAGAATTACCATATATATGGATATTGCTAATATACTCAAATATGACTCTCTCTTAAGAAGCCAGACCCATGCCTTGGGTATACACTGTCCTCTCCCTAAGCACCACTTTTGCCCTTAATGCTTGTGCTTAAATCTGTGTTAAATCCTTCTCTTAATAAAATTCAACTTTGCTTCATAAAAAAGAATTAAATTATATGGCAATATAAAGTAGCCAGCTCACAGAACCTAGTAAGGAATAACACCCCATCACCACCACCCCAGTAGGCACCATGTCTGCTGTGACTAAATTCATGCAATAACAAGCCACTGGAGCTATGCTCCTCAGGGTGACAGTGACCAAACACATGACACTATGGAGTAGATGAAATGCAGTCAATGCAAATGAGAGATGCTGTAAGCAGTGTACCAGGTCTCATAGAACAAAAGCTTAACGTGAAGTAGATTGTAAAGTATGTCCTTGATGATTAGATGGGGGATTAGGTGCTAAATTCATGGCCTCATGCAGGCTAAGCACACACTTAACTGAGATGTATAGATTCATCCCTCTTTTACTGCTTTGAAACTTTGAGACATGGCCTTACTGCATAGCCCAGGTCATCCATAAACCTGTGTTCCTCCTTCCCCAAGTCTCCCAAGTAGCTGGGATTATAGGCTTGGTCCACCTGACCCAGATTATCAGCAACTCTCTTACGTTGATTAAATAAAAAATATGTTGTATAAATTAGCTAAGCAAAATCATTGCTAAAATGTTTCCTTTTTAAAAAATATTGCTATTAAAATTTTAAATTAGATGAATAATGTGAAGTTGTACAGGTAGGTCCAGGGAGAACATGGAGTAGATCATGATTAATAGTGACATTTAAACAACAGTATCAGAAACAATGAGCATAGTAGCCAACACAAACTGAGCAGTCACTGTATGCCAGCCACTGTTCTAACTATATTTGAATGTTCTTCAACTTCTAAAAGGTGGCTCAGTATTGAGATAGGATCACTGTGGCCCTAAGGAGTAGGGTAACATGTGCTGGTATGAAAGAAGAGTAGTGTTTGAGTCTACAGCATCTGGGTTTAGGGTCTGTCTGTATACGACCATACACAGCAAAGGCTATCTCAACAAAGATCTTCATAAGAATGGGTTATCTCATAAGGTATAAACCCACTAGGTAGTTAAAGTCTGACCTAAAGCCCCAAGCAGTGGCAATCCTACATGATTCTCACTATCAGCACCTTCCTACCCATGAGACTGGTCAACGAGTGAGGTTCTCCTAGCCATAGGAGAACTCTCTCATTCAGTCTCTCGTGGTTCACACACACTGCCCTGCTTACTTTATCTGGCAGGATCAAATCAGACAGCTTCCTCGAGCACTTTTAGCTTTCTCCACTAGCAAGAGCCACCTCTGAGAGCAAAAACAATAAACTCAATTGTGCAAAAAGCGAGTTCCATTCTTCAATTTGTGAGTCAGTCATAAACACGGCACCTTCCATTTGAGCGGAAGCCCCACATTTCGGCAGAAATACTTAATGTGTCGCTTCCCTGCATCCATCTTCTGCAAAGCGCTTGCTTCAGAAAGGAGAGATGGAAAACAAGCTTTAGTAAGCTGGCACTTTGAATGGAAAAGGGAAAGTTTATAGTCAAGAAGCAAAGAACTGAGCCACAGTGCTGCCCATACCCCCTGTAGCTTCTGGAACTGTGGGGCTGATGGAAAAACCTCCCCAGGAACACAGCATTTTGGCTTCACCTCCAGCCTAGGGAGGTGTAGAAAAAAGCATTCCTGCTGGTCAGTGGTGGTGCACACCTTTAATCCCAGCACTCAGAAGCAGAAGCAAGAGGATCTCTGAGTTTGAGGTCAACCTGGTCTACAGAGTAAGTTCCAGCACAGCCAGGAATATACAGAGAAACCCTATCTGGAAAAACTAAAAAAAACAAAACAAAAACAACTAAATAAACAGCATTCCTGAGAGCACTTGATCTTACCTCATCAGAGATTCTAGGTCAAGTCTAGGCTCACAATGTAACCATACCAGTGACCTGAATTGTACATTTGCATCTATTTGAAAAACAGCTATAGTGAGCTAATATAACAGTAGGATGGGAAGACATGATATAACTGATATGATATGAAAAGATATGATTTATGATGGAATGGGATATGAAGACAAAATGAACTCACAATCCCTTGCCTAGATTATTGGGTTATATTTGGGTTATATTGGGTTATATTATTGGGTTATAATAGACAAGCCTATACCACTTTCTCCACTGTGATCTTATCACTCCGCATCAAGACACTGAATTGACATTTCCTTGTCTTGAACTTAAGCAGACCTCTGTGACTTTCTCAGACCATGGAAGATGGCAGCTGTGCTGTTATGTGACAGTTCTAAGGCTTTGTCACAAAGAATGACACAGCTTCTGCCAAATTCTCCAGCTTTTGGAGGTAGTCACCATGTTATAGAAATGCAGGCCACATGACAAGAGCTTCAGCCAGAAGGCCCAGCTGAGGTCCCAGTGACAGCCAGCATCCCCCACCTGACTTGCATGTGAGGAATTCTCATCCACGATTCCAGCACCAGCTCCTGATGCGACCACACAGAGAACTCCAAGAGCGAGGCCATCTAAATGAACTCAATCACAACTCACTGAAACAGTTATCATCAAAATGAAATAGCGCGGCCATTAGGTTTCAGGTGGCTTGTGATGCAACTGATAATGGCAGAGAACACCTGCTATCTGCCAGGCATGACCTGAACGGCAGAAAAGCAGAGGAGGCTTGGTCCCTACCCTCAAGGAGATCACAGCTCCGTGGGTCGAAGAGAGATAGACAATCACAAGCCTGCTTCATATGGACAAGTGACAAGGTAGGTGTGGGAGCTTCTCTGAAAATGAATCGGGAGTAGGGGACACAAAAAAACATTAACAATTAACTAACATATTAACAGGAATTGGCCATCACCATTAGAACATCTGAACGTTCAGAGTCAAAGCTCAGTGTCCATTGGCATTTAGCATAGTTATTAAAGGGGCATCCCAAAGAGAAACTTCTTAGAAATGCATCATTTTCTATGTCACATACTAAAACAAACCCCATACAGACCAAATTTTAAATATAAAAAAATTCATTGAAATCCTAGGAGACAAGAAAGGAGAGAGAAAATAAAATTCTTCAAAGCCATGGGAGTGTCTAAAGGCTTTACAGGTTTTTACTCAAAATCCAGAAACACTAAAAAAAAAAAAAAAAGTTCAATAAATATTACTGCCTAAAAATGTCATGTAATGTCAAAACAGAAAGAAGACATGGAGATCAAGGGAGCATGTTCGTTAAGCTATAAATAAAGAACTGTATCATGGAGAGAGGTTCATAAAATGGCAATCTGGAAACTGTGGCATCTCTTTCCCAATCCTAAAACACTGCAGTTCCCTGGAGCGTCGCAAACCCACAATTGCAGACTTGTTCTGAGACAGAATCCCACATGTAGCTCAGGCTAGACATAGCCTTGTGATCCTCCTGTCTCGAAACCCCCCTCCTGAGTGGTAAGATTGCAGGTGTGCACTACCACGCCCAGCTGATGTTCCATAAGGTATACTGGATGCAGCAGATTACAGAAGATGGGATGAAGTTTAGAGTCAACCTCTACTGGGCAAATGGCTGTTCTGTGAGCTAAGAGTTTAACAAATAGAGTCCAGGTGCCCACAGGTGTCAGCTGTTTTGTCCACAACTTTTCACCTCAGCCCTTAAAAAAAAAAATCACCATGTTCATGATCATTTGTTATTGTGAGTTACTAAGGATGCCACACAAAATCACTGAAGCAACCTGAAGCAGCCCAATAATTAGACAGCAGGGAGAGTGTGGCATGTTTCTAATGGGTTTTATTCCTAATCCCTCACCCTAGACTCAGGTCTCTGCAAGTTAGAACCTACATCTTGCTAAGCCACAGTTTTCTCTCTGGGAGCAGAGACAATGACAGTGAAAGAGTTAATTGGAATGAAGATAATAGACAATGTAGGTTGTAAGCCAAGCACAGGTACAGGACAAATACAAGCCTTGAACTCAGGGACTCTGCAGCCTCCACAGTCATAACAGAGATGATCACCTCACTAAAGACTCCATCCTGACACTTAGGCCATACCGTGGAAGGATTTCTGAAGAACTCCTCCCCAGAAAAGCAGGCAATTCCCCCACTTCTGTTTCCTATTTTAATACTGCAGGAGTGAACAAAAAGTGGAACCAATATCTCATGGAAATAACAGAGAAAGAGCCAAGAGCACACTGGGGTGCACTAGAGCACGCTAAGTCACCCTGGAGTCCACTAGAACTTACTGAGGCACACTGAGCTGCTGCTAAGGATGCTTGCTCTGAGGCCCTGCACCCAGGGTTCCAGGCTGAAAGACAGGACATTTTCCATTAGGCTTTGGTTCTTCAGCTCAACCTTAACCCAGAGAAGATGAAGACGTTAACATAATCAAGAGTTTTAGGGCAAGGTTGGTAAAAGGGTCTTCGGTGTCTCATGCTTTGACCGCATGGAGCGATCCGCCCTGAGAGTGCTTCTCAGCTCCCTGGAACTTATTCACTCTTGGTGAGGACCACACAGAGCCCCCATTTAGGATGTCTGCCAGTCCACTTGATCTCTAGCCGAACTCCACCTTCCTATGCTATCAGCTCCTGCCATACTAAGCCAAGGACCAAAAGACAGTCTCTCCTCTTAGCTCACATTAGGACACCTTTAGTAAATTTCATTATCTTTGTGAATGAAAATGACCTCAACATCTTCAACATCATTTTTTTTCTCCATTTCCCTTGGTATAAAAGTAGCTGGGGAAATCTCCCGTGTGTGAGAAGCAGCCACTGATCAATTAGGCTGCCATATATGGCAGTGGATACATGCAGCTAAAAGTAGAAACCAAACTGAAGTTCACTGTGAACGTTTACAGCAGTGTTCAGCTCAGGCGTAAAAAGGATTGAAGAATATCAAAATCCTCCAAAGAGTAGAGTACCCCAAATTTCCCTTCTCACTCACTACTAGATGTCACTTCTACTTCTAGTAGTCAGGTGGCCTCTAA
Source organism: Ondatra zibethicus (assembly GCA_004026605.1). Taxonomy (NCBI): domain Eukaryota; kingdom Metazoa; phylum Chordata; class Mammalia; order Rodentia; family Cricetidae; genus Ondatra; species Ondatra zibethicus. The sequence goes on from PVIU01004580.1 coordinate 87,707, forward strand.
CAGCCTCCAGGCTTCAAATTTTAAAAGTCTAGGGAGGAGGATCCACCTCTCCAGCGCAGCTGTCCCTGTTCCAGTCCTCCAGGCCTCTCTCTAGCACCTCATTCTGTTTTGCCTTCTTCATAGTTGGATCAGGTATATAGAACCGAGCTGTGTCATCATAGAGATTAGTGGGTGATGTCGTGGAAACTGGTGAGTGACATCTGGAAGAGATGGAGGAATTGGTTATCTATCCATTAAAACCAGGTTCAGTGGGCTTTGAGGATTTCATGATTCCACATATGCAACAACCTCAGAGTATATGGGAAATAGAAGCTGTTCCCTGGACTGGCAGTAGGGGAGTAGTGACAACAAAAATGGGGAGGGTTACAGAGATGTCAACTCTCATTTGTAGGAAGGGTCCTAATACAGGGAATAGATTCATTTTAAGCTACCCTAAAATTGTTCCCAAATCTAAAGGAGCAAGACACATCAAAATACCACTTTGTGTGTCTTCCCCTGTGTAAGAAGAGCTTTTCCCTTTGTTGGAAGTAGACTATTGAGAAGAGATTAACTGTATGTTTTCATTTCAGTGGCCAGTGAGTCTATGATTGACGGAAGCTAGAGGTAGGGATTTCAGAATTGTCTATAGAGTTAGTGGTTAAGACCTTGGGAGTCAATGAAACTTCCATAAGAGAGAGCACAGGGGAGAATGGACAGGTGAATGGGCACCTGCAAAGGAGTCAGCATGGCAACAGTAAAAACAGCCAAGGCAGGAGACAGACGCTAAGGGGAGGAGGCAAAATGCAGGAAAAAGGGGGTGGGAGTTCCTGCCAAGGGGGATTAAGAATGATGAGGGCTGAGACCCCTCTGTGGAATTGTTGGTTGGAGATGCTGCCTCCATGCAAATCCCATTTGCTGCTGTCAATCCAGATCCTGTCCCACGGAGACTATTTCTGAGAAACAGACGCAAGACACAAAAGAACATCTCTTTCTGCAAAATTGGTTCATGGAAACAGAACATAGGCATCAGGATTCTTTATGAGTGACAACTTAAGGCCAATACTTATTTTTTGTAATGTTTGTTTTTCTGTATCTCTCCTGGGACAGAAACGAATACTGCCGCCATCAACAAACATTAGAAAGAGAAGAAAAGAAAATCTTGCTCAGTGGAATCAATCTGGAAACAACCCAAAAGACAGAAGAACCTCTGAACATCTTTATATAGTGCACATATATCTTCATTACCTGTAAAATTCACATTATGCTAGAGATGCATAGACAAATTTAATGTTAGTTTATTACAGCATTACCTTCTCCATACCTGGCACATAGTCTGTTCTGACCTATACATAAGCAATGTCCAGTTTCAGTTACTACACATCAAATATTTATCCACTCTCATAATTTTAAATATACAGCCTCTTGTCTCCTTCCACAGTTGACCTCTCCTGCCGGACACAGTTTTTATCTGAATTGGCAAATAACATCATCAGAATCAAAGATTAAGTCAGTGTTGGTGTTTGTCGTGTTGGATCTGATATGGGAGCCTTGGCAAACAGCAACCAGTATTTAGAGATGTTTAATTTGGGGTTTGAGGAAATATCCTCCTACTTCAAAGATAGATGTGTTTTTTAAAAGGTCATTTCAGCTATTGGACAATCAGTGTTACTTGTGGCCAGAACTCTGCAGGTGAACTGAGAGATTCATACCCCATAGTGTTGAACCTCTCTAGGGTTCCCATCATTTAGGAGGCAAAATGGTACTCAGAAGAAATTCCAGGAGAAGAAGAGATTCTGGGAAGCCTAATGTGGGATTCCCCTCTCTATGCTATGAATATGTTTTATTACTACTGGTTAATAAAGAAGCTGCTTTGACATATGGCAGGAAAGAATATAGGTAGGCAGGAAAACTAAACTGAATGCAGGGAGAAAGAAGGCAGAGTCAGGCAGATGCCACATAGCTACCAAAGGAGAAAGATTCGAAAACCTTACCAGTAAGCCACAGCCTTGTGGTGATACAAAGATTAATATTAAGACCTATCTCCTCTGCATGTATTATCTTTTTGGGAACCTAGTCGATTTGGATGCACACCTTCCTAGGACGGGATGGAGGGGGGAGGGCCTTGGACTTCCCACAGGGCTGGGCACCATGCCCTCTTTTAAGGAAGCAGCGGGAGGGGGGGAGCGGGAGGGGACTGGGAGAAGGGGAGGAAATGTAACTCTTTTTTTAATGGAAAAATAAAAGAATATGGGGAAAATTATACATAAAAAATAGGATTTTCATGTAAACTGAGAATGTCACTCAGATTTCAGATTTCACTCACTAGCAAATATAAGATGGTTTCTAAATAAATACAAAACTCAGTTCACTGAAAAAAATGGGTGCATTTAAGATATAAGAACTAGCTAGGAACATGCCCGAGCTGTTGGCCAAACAGTGTTATAATTAATATAATGTTTGTGTGATTATTTGGGTCTGGATGGCTGGGAAATGAAAGGGCAGCCTCCACTTACAGAGGCCATATCAACAGGACATGGTATAGTGCTTAGAGATATTTTCATGTATCTCTAACCTAGACATATCATAGATTCAGACCACAGCACTATTTTAAAAAAATTATTAAGTGTATGTGTGTGTATGTGTGTGTGCGTGCGCACGTGCGTGTGTATGCATACAAGAGTGCAGTGCCCACTGAGGCCAGACGAAGGTAACAGATCCCCTGGCATGGCAGGTAGTTGTGAGGTAACTGCCTGATATGAATGCTGGAAGCAAACTCGGGTCTCCTGGAAAGACAGTGAATACTCTTACATTGAAGCATCTCCAGCCCCTACTGCGCTCTCATTCCTACCAGACCAGGGCTTCTCCGTCTCCTCAGGGTTAACATTTGATGCCACATAGTTCTGTTACTGGGGCCCACCTTGTGCATTTTAGAACACTTAGGAGCATTCATGGCCTCTACCCATACCAGATGCTAGATAATAGAACAAGTGTCCAAATATTTCCAAATGTCCTGTGAGAAGACATCTCCTGCCCAGCAGATCATCTTCATTTATGCAATTACACACTGTAGGCAGCATGGCTTCTTTTTTAGATGTTTTGAGGAACTATCTGGCATCTTGGAACAGACCAAATTGCTTTCTTTCCTCTTGCCAGATATTTTAACATCTCACTAAGGTTTTTCCATTGCAAGGAAGAATGCTTCTTCTTCCAACTCATACCTACCCCTGCCCACAGACCAGACTGCTCAGGATGCTTAAAGGGAGATCTGCACTGTGCCAACATGTCCAAAGGGATGCTTGTTTGTCAAACACCCTGGCTAATCTGTTCAGCATCAAAGTCATGGCTCTGTCTGCTAGGCACTATCATAAAATCAAAGAATCTGTCTATTAGAGGGGGGAAGGGCATCTCCAGGAATAGTTTATTCATCCACCCAATGGAAACAAAGGCACGGCTGTGCTTCCTTCTCTAGGGGAGTTTAAAGGCCCATAGCCGCTTGTTGTCCATATTCATGAGAGAGAGGGTCCCTGGTGTACTTGCTACCCACCAATACTTGCTACCCACCAATCTAAGCCACAAAATACTCTTTTTTTTTCATTTCTTCACCAGGAACCTTGCCTGAAGAATATCAAAGCCTGCTCATGCTATTTCTAAACGCCCCCTGAGCAAAGTCCCCATCTTGCCATTTCCATCTCCTTAATGTACTTCAGGTCCCCTCATCATTAGCTTATCTGCACACATGTGGTTATATTAACATGACTCTCCTTGCTATCCATCAATCAAATGTCCATACAGATGGACAGAATGACACTTTAAAAGCTCACAGAAGGAGAGAATCCATGTCTATGGTCACTAAATAATATAAATATTAGGAAAAACAAAAACAACCATAACAATGACTACCATGTCCAGCAGAAGAAGCAAATATATTTAAAACAAACCAATATGAAAAAGACAAAGCTAGAAAGAGGATATGATTTTGTCATGAGGCAAATTAATTTTTGATTAAAATACAGTAGTGTTGGAAAGAGGTTGCTTGTTGGTTCCCAGCCCCCTGTCTAGTTTAGACAAGAAATAATCACTAAGTGGATTTTAGTTGGCCATGTGGGCACCAATTTGTTGGAGAGTGGTCACTTGTTGGTTCCCATCGGTAGAGCAGGGGACTCTTAATCTCAGGGTCATGGGTTCAAGCTCCACATTGGGCACCAAATGTAGTTGGTGGCTGCTTGCTGGTTCCCAGCTGCCAGACTAGCTTAAAGCTGAAATAATCACACAAAACTGGATTATTTAAATCACTGCTTGCTCATTAACTCTAGTTTCTTCTTGGCTAACTCTTACATATGAATTTAATCCATTTTTATTAATCTGTGTATCGTCACATAGCTGTGGCTTACTGAATAAAATTCTGGCATCTGTCTCTGGCAGGATTATATGGCTTCTCTCTGACTCCTCCCTTCTTTTTCCCAGCATTCAGCTCAATTTTCTCTGCCTAGCTAAGTTCTGCCCTGCTATAGGTCCAAAGCAATTTTTTTATTCATTAATGGTAATTACAACACACAGAAGGGACCCCCACATCACAGTAGAGGTGGGAGATGGTTCAGCAGTTAAGAGCCCTGACTGCTCTTCTGGAGGACCTCCTGTGTTTGACTCCTAGAACCCATATGGTGTTTAACAGCTGTAACTCCAGTCCCAGAGGATCCAAAATCTTCTTCTGGCTTCCATGGGCATGCACATAGTACACCAACATATATGTAAGCAAAATAGCTATGCATATATAGTGAACAATTTTTAAATTAAGACACAGAAAGCATATAATTTTAGCTCTAACTTACAGACACAAAGTATTATTTTGCCTTCTTAGATTCTCTAAAATTTAAAGCTTAACAACATCTAGTATTGACAAAAATTTATGTGGACATTGGACTGGCTTAAAAGAAGTATAGATCATGCATGATTTATCAGAGGCAGTTCTCGTATATTGTATCAGTGCTCTCTTCATCCACGGCAAATCATCAAAATTTCCAAAGATTAAAACAACATACACTGTCTCAAAGTTGCTGTGGGCTGTGAGCCCAGAGAAGAGGTAAGAGGGTTCTAGGGTTAGCAACTCACAAACAGTATGGTGATGTCAGCCAGGGCTTGAACCTCATCTGCAGCTCCATCTTCTTTCAAGCTCATGTAGGATTGGCAAGTTTCATCTGCTTGTAGTTGCAGATTTTGTGGGTAATTTCTTCAAGATTAGCAGAAACAAAGGACCCTAGCTTCCAGACTCTATTGTAACGGGCTTTCCTGATTACTAAGACTCATTGAAACTAACCTCTCCTTTAAAGTCACATGTTTGGCTCCTAGCTACACCTGCAAAACCCTATTTTGCCACATATTAAAACATGGTCATGGAAGTGACAGCCTTTGCTATAGTCTATTGGTTAAAATGAAGTCTCAGCCACCACTGTGATAAGGGATGGGGTAGCTAAAGATTGACAGGGTCACTGGAAATCATATTATAATTCTACTGATGACACATACAGACAAATGCTGTAGCTATTTACAATCTTTGTCAGAGCAAGTTGTCTTCTGGGGCTTAATAGCAAGGAAACCAATGAGCCAGAGTGCAAGCATGCACATGTGTGTGTGCTCTCTCTCTCTCTCTCTCTCTCTCTCTCTCTCTCTCTTTCTCTCTCTCTCTCTCTCTCTCTCTCTCTCTCTCTCTCTCTCTCACACACACACACACACAGACATACAGAGAGAGTCAGTTCTTCATCATGAATATAGAGAGGCACTCTAAGAGTCTACAAAAATTTAGTTTCAATGATTTATGTTATTCTATATGTGATTTCATATAGATAAAGGAAAACAATTCAAGGGAAATGAAAAGAGCCAATGTGTGATGATGAAGAAAGCAGAAAATTGATGTCAGCACCTGTGTTTACATTTACATGTCTGGGTAGACTCAGAACTCTGAAAGGACATGTGTCAAAGTCCTAGCAGATGTGATCCTCAAGCAATACATGAGATCTGTTTGCATGTAGTTCTTACTGTATAAAATGTTCAGAAGTGGCTATGCATTCTCTCTACAAGGAACAAAGAAGATGCTTTATAAATGTTAGAGCCTCAGTAGCAAAACAAATGTAGTCTGTAAAATAAAAGTCAAGCATCATATTTTTTAAGTATAAGTATATGAAGAAAAGTTATTAGTAAAGACACAAAATGTTATTAGTGGGTAGATGGAGGTTGGAACTGATAAAGAACTATTTAGCTTCTTTTCAATATGATGTGAACACGGTGTCCATAGCTTTCCAACTCAATCTCTGGCATTTTTGTTAGGTAGAGGAAATGACCTAAAGGAGCACAGTCATGCAAAGGTTGCATCCCCAGTCATAGCTGGCCTTTACCATCTAAGTCCCAATGAACATAAACTCTTCCTATGGCCACTTCTTTACTAAGCTGTGGGTGTCTTGATCAGAATGCTCCTGCTCTACCTAGAACCTTCAGTGCCTACCACAGAGAGGCCACCTAAAGAAGACTTCAAGGTGGCCCAGTGAATAAACAAAGAAAATGCTAGCAAAGCAGTGTAAGCCATCCCACCAATCAGAGTGGGGCAGAGAAGTGAGTACAACAGAGGCAAAGTGAGCCCAGCTTGCTTGTTCACTTGTTGGATGTGGAAGACCTAGACCTGAAGCAGCACTGATGCAGCTGTAGGGGAAGCAGAGGTGGCAGGTGGGGGTTAGAGCAGGAAAGCATTGAGGACAATAAGCAAACTATGATGGGGACAGCAACAAGGTGACTTTGCCTGAAGAGGAGGCACCTATTAAGGAAGAAGTTAAAATTTCAGGTTTGGACATGCTGGAATTGAGGTTCATGAACAGCAGCATTTGGGAAGTGCCACAGACATTGCTTCTGTCACTCTCCAAGCAGTCACCATCCACAGGGCTGTTTCTACAAACCACAGGAGCTTAATAGATGCATGTCTTCTGAGAAAATTCCATCTCTCCCTCCTCAGGGAAGAAATGCCCCCTGCCTTAAGATCCCATTAACTCTCTGAAGTGGGAAGAGAGATCCTGTGATGGAGAATTGGAGTACAGTGCTGGGTACCAAAAAAGCCAAGGAGCCCCAGGGTGCTGCTGTTCTACTCCCCAGAAAGATGCTCATTTGAATGGGTCCCATCTACTGTGCACCCATTCTTCATATGCACTCCGGATGATGACTGCTCTCAGCATCCCCACCCTGAGAGTCTCTCCTGCAGAATTAGCCACACATTTCACAAGGCCACATGTGGCTTCCAGGGGCAGCTACAATGGGACGGAGGCTTCTCTGACTATAAATCACAATTGCAAACAAAATCCCCACCCTGAGAGTCTCTCCTGCAGAATTAGCCACACATTTCACAAGGCCACATGTGGCTTCCAGGGGCAGCTACAATGGGACGGAGGCTTCTCTGACTATAAATCACAATTGCAAACAAATAATCTTTATCTTGTGTCACCAAGCTGTCCCGTCAACATCTTCCCTCTCTCTCTCTCTCTCTCTCTCTCTCTCTCTCTCTCTCTCTTTCTCTCTCTCTCTCCTGGCTCAGCTCAGGTCTGTCTGGTAAACTGGTTCATCTAAACCATGCCTACATTAACTTCAGGTCTCACTTTAAACCATATCTTGTTCTTCGAATTTGCCACATCAATGTCTTCTACAGCTTGAAAGTGGTCTGTTTCTCAGGGGTTTGTGTTTTGGAAGCTTGGTCATCAGGGAAGAGATACTGGAAAGTGGTGGGGATGAGTGGGAAACCCTAAGGTCACAGGGGTATGTTTTCAGGAGGGAAGAGATAGCTCTCCAAGGACCCCTGAACAACTGAATGATGCTCTTCCAAAGGCTCTTACAGGAGCATCGTCTGACCACTCTCCTTCCTTAGCTTCTTGTCTTGTGGCTTTCTCTCCATCTCTGCTCCCATTTTCTAACATCACCAACTGCAAGACCCTCAGCAGAGCAGAACAGAGGCTGGTACCATGCCCTTGGAACTCCAGAAATATGAACTAAATAAGCCTTATTTTTTCTTTATAAAGTTATCCAGCCTCAACTATCTTGTTTTAGTAATAGAAAATAAACACATTATTTTTATGCCATCCTCTCCACATTAAAGGATCCTTCTGTCAGCACCCTCAGTGGTTCCCACCCCAGTTCTACCAAGCTTCACTCTCTTCCTACAATTCCCAAAGGACAAGGATACTAAAGTGTCTTAGCTGCCACCTGATTGAACCAATCCTCATGAGAAAATCCCCTTCCTGTTTATTCCAAATAGTAGCGGGGAAAACATACTTCTCAGAATAAAGGTTTGGGGCTTAGCCTTTGCTGGCCAGAGTCCCCTCCCTCCCCAAGCCACAATCTCCTTCCTCCTCCACAGCTATCCCTTTCATTTTCGCATTATATGATTCCTGCCGCCGCAATTCCCTGTTTGCAAATTATCATCCTACCAGCAACAAAAGCATCGTCTACAAATTGCTTTATAGGCCATCAAGCATCAGCATGTGTCAGAATTATCTGTGTGCTCATAAATTCCTTGTGAGATTCACAGTCCAGACACCATCTTCCACATTTTACACATGAAAGAGCCAAGGCTCAGTCAATTCCTCTGGGTTAGATTTTCTTTTTTTTTAAGGGTGATGGAATTTAGATTGGAACTCAAAGCTTATAATTCTCAGGCCCCAGCTCTTTGCATATTGCATCTATTAAGTAGTCTTTTCTAAGAGTTAATTGTGGATGCTTCACTCTGAAAGAGAGGATGGCTCCTTTGATTTTCTCCCCTAGCTTGGGGCCTTGCACAGCAAACTGGCTCAAAAAATCATGACTGATTTACTGAATAAATAAAGATTCCTTCCTTGGTTGTAGTTTTCTCATCGTTAAATAAACATGTTTGGGTGACGTGGTTTCCAAGAACCTTTCTGGAATGCTCTTTCTCTAGCTATTGATTCTGGCTGTTGGGCTGGGGTCTGTACCCAGCAGCATACAGACATGGAGAACACCAGACACACTGGTTGGTAATAAGAAGTAAACAACAACAACCAACAAATGAATTGAAGTCATTAATGCAAATAATAATAAAACACAGATTCCTTGATGCTAGAATAACAGGCCCAGGCATTGTTACAGGCTCTGCTATTTGGTGTCTTCCCCATCCCACAGTCATTCATTCCCATTTAGCCAATCACCTCATAGTTTGTGTGTGTGTGTGTGTGTGTGTGTGTGGTGTGTGTGTGTGTGTGTGTGTGTGTGTGTGAACCATAGTCTACTGGGCGGTTTCTCCTACGGTTGAGAATGTAGCACTCACACGTGCCAGTTCCTTCTCTGACTTTAAAGTTTTTGCTCCTTTGTATACAATGGCTGCATATTCTGCTATCCTCCAAGTCATATGCAATAGACAAACTCCCCCTTAGAGCTCCTACTGAGTCGAAAAGGGAGAGAAAGAGGATTTCAGATAACACCTGAGTATTATCAAATTGCCCCTAAAGGACTCTCAGAAGAGCCACCTGTGAATAAGAATTACCAAAATAGTAATAATATAGGCTGTTCACTATTCAGGGCTTATTCAAGCAAGACACTGGTCAAAAGTATTACATATATTCTTGCACTCAATGTTAATGACAAAATATGGATGCTAGTTAGTAATACCTCCATTGTACTTATGGGGTGACCAAGGCACAGAGAAATTTAAAATATGGCAAGTGACATAGCTAAGAATAGGCACAGCCCACATTGTGTGATCTAAGATAATATAGTTCACTCAGCACATAAAATGTGTTTCTGTCTTTTTAATCTCAAATGAAAATGAACTGTAATATGATTTTTAAAAAAAGAGTTCAATGCCAGCTTGGGCTACATAATCAAACCCTGTCTCAATAAACAAACAAAAACATTAAATGTTTAAAAAGGGAAATAGATAAATGCTGTACACAAATTCAGAGAGAGATCAGTGCAGAAGAAAACACACAAGATATATCAACAAGGTAGGATAGAGGATGTGGGAGGGAACTGGCCAAGCCCAGAGCTCCAATCAGCCACCACAGGACTATCTGGATTAGTGAGGAGGGTTGGGGTGGGAGGAGTGGGGGGGGTGGGAGGGGTGGAAGGTGGGGCTTGAGGCACATTCCAAGCAAAGAAAGCAGCATGCAAAACAAGCAGCAGAACTAGCTTGGACAGTCCAGATAACAAAAATGGCCAGTGCATCGGGAACACAGCTCACAGCAGGGGTGGGGGTGAGGGGCTGAGGGGTGGGTGACTGCTGAAACATGAACATGGCATGGTCATGCCAAGCCCTGAAGGCCACTGAAGGAGTTTGTATTTTATGCAAAATGCAATAGGAAGCCTGGAGGGGACTGAAAGCAGGGGAGTGATGAGAACTTCTGTTCTCAGAAACTCACTCTGGGTACTAAGTAGAGACTGGGATAGGGGAAGGAGAACAGAATGTGCTTCAAAGGAACCTGGAGATCGTGATAAATGTTAGCCCTCAAAACTTCACTTAGCAGACAGACAAGAATGACATTCTCACTCATCCCCCTATACATGCTGGCCAAGAAACCGGGGAACAGGGCATTAGAACACATAACATGTAATCATTCTCCACTCACCTTCTAGACTCCTCCATCCAGAATACCCAGCTGCTCAGGCTGAGGACCCTGTAAGAACTTCAGATTAAACAAATGCTACGGAACCAGTATCTCTGCTCTTTCGCCCTTCTCTTATGGTAAGATACTTATAGGAACAAATCAGAGACACTAGGGATGGGCATAGAAATATACCTAAAGTAAGGAAACTGAGACAGATGCCAAAGTGTCTGTAAGTGGTCAGGAGCTTACAACAGAATAATGTTCCTGTTGTAGGTGGCATCAGGCAGACGTGGGCCTAATCAGGACTTCCTGAAGAAGCTGATGGCCATGAGCCAACAATGTTCTAGTTAATGTCACTCCCTCAATCTCCTTCCGCCTCTGCATGTCCTGGTCTTTTAAACAGAGTCTTCTGTTAAGAACCCACACATTTAAAATATTTTGTCTCCTTCCTTCACCGCATTAATACATGGGGTCTGTTGAATTCTGATACTCATCTGCCTTGCTGATGCTGGGCCTGAGATGCGAGAGCCATACGGTTGTTCTTGAGCCAAGAAATCTGGTTTCTTGGAATGTTTTAAAGCTCATAAAAACTGGGTGATTCCGACTTCTAGCTCATCTAATAGAGGTTATAATGTTCCAGGGCAGTGCATACTGCTGTCTTATTTGTCCTGATCATATAGGGTCAACTCACCTGGGCATTTCTGGGAGAGAGAGAAGGCAGGAAAGACTCTCCCGGCCCCTTCCTTCCTCTCTCTGGAATCTAAACAAATGAGCCCATCAACAAGTATTGCTGCCCTGCACCAATGTGAGTGTCTATGCTGATGGAGGAGGAGAACGGAAAACAATAGAGCATTGAAAGGAGGCTTCTCCTTCTCAGGCAGTACCTAAAAGCCCTAGGAAACCAAGTGGGGTGCTTGATCTCCAAGTAATCCAACCTATCAGGCTTGATAAACACTTCCATGTTCCTAGCAGCCAGGCAAGTCAGTGCTCTCTATTCCTCCACAGCCCATGAACACTGAAGCTTTATGGTAACCCCACAGGAACAAAGGCATTTAAATACCAAGGTCACTATAGAAAAATTCAAATTAAGATACACTAGGTAAGAAAACAAACCCTGACTTTTTTTCTGCCTGTGCCCCTTTCTGCTACCTTGTGTTGCACAGCCAAGGCCACCTTCTCCCTTGTGCTTTCTCCTCCTTCCTATCTGTAGGGTCCACTCTGATCAAGAAGCCCCTCATGACTCAGTTAGGGAAAAGTGCTGGGTAAAGGATACTGTTTCTTTCTTAGAACCACAAGAGCACTCACTAAAACCCACTAACTCCATTGTCCCTGATGATCCCTTCAAAGTTCAACAGCTGCTCAAAATGAGCCTGTTAGAAGGAAAGAGGTGGGAAGGTGGGAAGAGGGGGCAAGAGGGATGGGGCAACTGTCCTTCTCTCCTAGGACATTCTACTGACCTGGCCTTCATTGACCAGCTCTTCCTTCTCTATCCAGAAAACGCCGAGCTGTGTGGTTCTCCTAACTACCGTGGCTGCCTTGGCATGGGTGACAGAACATGATAGGAGCCTCCTATCCACCATGAACTTTGCTGGGTGCTCAGAAGGCAACCCATTCAGTCTCTGGGATAAAACCTAGTTCAGAGCCTTGCTGCGGAAGAGAGCAAACTGTCAACCGTGGATAGTAGCCAGCCAGAAGGCAGTCCAGGTAAAGAAGGTAATCAGAGAGGGGTTTATCTATCTATCTATCTATCTATCTATCTATCTATCTATCTATCTATCTATCTACCTACCTACCTACCTACCTACCTACCTGTCCATCCGTCTGTCCATCTGTCTGTAACATGGAGGGGCTGTTGCTGGGGTTTTTGTCCTGCCCAGTTCCCTCAGCTGGTAAACCCCCAAAGAAAATCACACAAAGAGTCTGCATTAATTATAAACTGATTGGCCCCTTAGCTCAGGCTTCTTACTAGCTCTTGTAGCTTATATTAACCCATCATTCTTATCTATGTTAGCCACATGGCTCAGTACCTTTTTCAGCGGGGCAGGTCACATCCTGGTTCTTCAGTGGTCTGGGCAGGACTGGGGAGCAATGGGCTTCTTCCCGGAATTCTCCTGTTCTCATTGCCTCACCTCTACTTCCTGTCTGGTTTTCCCACCTATACTTCCTGCCTAGCTAATGGCCAATCAGCATTTATTTAAAACATGATTGACAGAATACAGACAATTCTCCCACACCATCTGTCTGTCTGTCTATCTAAGCATCTTTCTGTGTGTGTGTCACATAAGCATAGGCATGGGAATGACACTTAGAGATTAAGATGGGAACCAAGTGCTATAAAAATGGATAGAGGCTCAAGGAGTCCTTTAAGAATCCAGTTATATAGTGGGCAGCAACGTTAAAAGAAATAAAAAAAATTATTTTAAAAAAGATACATTGTGGAGCAATCTTTTTGTACACTGTCTCTACCAAGGTGCCTTCTGATTGGTTTAATAAAGAACTGCCTGGCCGATAGCAAGGCAGGAGAGGATATATGGGACTTCAGGGGAGAGAGGAACTTGGGGAAAGAATCAGAGAGGCTAGATTCACCAATAAGGTATGGAGGAAGTCAGATGTACAGTAAGGAGGAGAGATGAGTCACAAGGCAGAATGTACATGAATAGAAATGGGCTAATTTAAGTTTTAAGAGCTAGTTGGGAAAAAGATTGAGCTAAGGTTAAGCTTTTATAATTAATAAAAAGTCTCTGTTGTCATTAGTTGGGAGCTGGCAGTCCAAAGAAAGTCTGGCTATAAATAATTTGATTATTTCTTCTTTGTAGCTAGTAAGGATATGCCAATTGATCAGAGTTAGGCCTGAACAGAATCTACCTAGTCCTTTTGTGCCCCACACCAGGAGTGACCTTCAGGACCCAGCCCACAGTAGGGAGAGCTTTGACCATGCTTGGGGGCAGACAGAGATTCAAAACTCCAGGTAAGACCTTATACCTCTGACCTGCAAGGCCAGGTTCTGCTCATCAACTCCAGAATGAGAGACACTGTGCATCTTCAGCTCCTGCAAGGTCCCATGGGTGTCAATTTACTCACATCTCAGCCTCTACAGAAGGCCAAGGGCTAGATGAGTCCTCACAGCTGAGCTAACACCTCAACTCCAGCCATAAACCTCCAGCTTCCATTTTCACACATTTATCACTGTCTTATCCAAATATGCTTCAGATCTTGGAACAAAGTATGCTTGTGTAAATGTCTGTGAACAATTGACTTAAATGGCCAAGCCTTTCAGAGACCAATAGAAAGAACATTAGGTCTGGTCTTCTGGTCCAAGACACAGTTGCTAGGGTACCATTAAGGAGAATCATGTGGGTACAGGGAAGGAAGCCTATTTTCCCTTACACATGAGCACAGAACATCACAGATGTGTTGTATGGACCAGGAATCTTTTTTGTGTTCCAGAACTCTAATCAGCCTTGCAGACAGAATGGGCTCTTGATATTTGTTATGTGTTTGGTGGATTGTATGCAATCATATCACCAAAAGAGGTTAGCAGAAATGAAGAATACATCAGGCTCCACTTCGTTCCCACAGAACCATAGTCCCCACAGTATCCCATCATTCTTATGTACATTGAAAATTGAGACATGCCTACTTAGTGCATGCTATATGTCCTCTGGAGTCTTCTCTGGACACCAATATTCTGAAAATTTCTGTGACTCCCACTATTTGCCTTTATTTTTCTGAGAGGCCTAGTTCATCCAAAGATCAATGCCATTGTTCTTTTGGGTCACACAATCGCACACGGAGATGTGTACACCTGCTTGTACTTAACGGAGCTTGCACAATCAGGCCATCCCCGCAAAGGAGAGTCCACAGAAAGTCCAATGGAGGGACAAGAGAATCAGAATTCCAAACAAAGGCTGCTACATGCAGATTTAAGCAAATGATTATTAATTCCAACAACATTTTTTGGGCATGTGTTATGTGACAGGCCCTTGGGGGAATGACAGCTATCATTCACTTAATGCCTTTTGTTTGATAAAATATGTTCACTGCATTCTCCCATTCAACTGCACATGCAACAGATACGCAATGAGCAGATGAGACAAAAGCATAATCTTACTTTCATAAGTAACAAAAAGAAGGCTCAAAACAGCTAAATAACTAGCTTGAGATTGAGAACTCTTGAGCTGGTGTCCCATCCCCTTGGCTCCCTCCTCTCTCCCCAAGCATGATGAATCTTTATGCCGTATATACATGGCTGCTTAACTATTACAACTTAGTTATTTCTGCCTGCTCTGCTTTAAGAGTGCCTTCCACGGAGCAGCGTTGTGATCAGTTGCCACAAATATCCATCAGCCAGAGTCATCCTTTTGTCATAAAAAGTAATCCCTGAACAGAAATACATTCACAAAAGTATTATCTACAATAACTAAATTGCGGAAGCAACTCAGGTGTCATCAGAGAGATGGATGGGAAGAAAGATGTGACACACGCATAGGGGGGGAATTCTGAAATATACAGCAACACAGGTTGACCTTGAAGGTAAATGCTAAGTGAAACAAGCTAGTTACAGAGAGAATAAGACTCCATGATTCCACTGACGTACCTAAAATAGTGAAAATCATAGTCAGGAAAAACAATGGTTAGCATAGGCTGGCAGGGAGCAGGAGTTGCCGCATTTTTATTGAATGTACAGTCTCAGTTCTGCACGATGAAGAGAGTTATGGAGATGGATGTTGCTGGTGACTATACCTCATTATGAAAGCATTTATTGCGATTAAAATGTGCATAGAGTAATAGTTAAGAAGACATACTTTCTGTTTGCATATTTTAGAACAATGAAAATAGCTGTGGGTAATAGGTACAAGGAGGATATAAGGAACTTTTAAGGTAAAGATTTGATGATAGAAGGGGAGATTATGGCTGTGCCACCAATTATGGGTAAAAGCTTAGGTACTTCTCTCTTTCTATAACAAAATACCAAATGAAAGTCACTCTAAGTGACCCCCCGACTGAGGGTGTGGCCCATCACGGCAGGGGAGACATGGCATGTCTAGTGACTCTAGTTGTGGCAGCAGAAGCATGAAGCAGCTGGTCACATTGTGCATGAAGTCAGAAAGTCAAAAGAAATGAGTGATGGAGTTCATTTCCCTCTTTTTATTTATTCTAGGACCCCAACCCATGTGACAGTGGCGGTTACATCCAGTGTTGGTCTTCCTACCTCACAGATATATCCAGAGGAATTGTCTCCAGCCAAGTTAACAACCATCACAAGTTGACACAAATGCATTTCATATATTGGAAAAAGTCCAAGATACAGAACCTACAGGAAGGAGCTCTGCAGGTCAGCACCTTGAAATCTTGATTTTTTTTTCTTACTCACCCATCAATAATAATTATTCTTCATCGAATAAAATATTCCCCCCATGCACACAAAAACAGAGTTAAGTGAATAAATAGGCAGATGAATAAAAGAATGAACCTGAGCATGCGTAGACCATGAAAGCCAGAGTGAGAGTAAGAGCACCCGGTGCTATGTAACATTTGGGAAAATATAGACTCCATGGAGCTTAGAGTTCAGAGAAAGGGAACCAACCGTCTTGGGTCTGAGAGGTTTATCGGTGTTTACTTGTACTTCAGCATCTTCCAGGAAAGTTTGAGGGCTCTCTCTCTGCCCTCTGCCCTTCACCCTCAATATAAGGCAGATCTTTCTGGCACCCACATTAATAGCATGCCTATGCATGTGTCACAGTTCAGGAAATGCCCCCATGTGTGTAGCTCTTTATTTATTTATGGTTTACTCTTTGCTCTTTGGAGGTCCCATCACCCAGCTCCCAGATAAGTAGATGGAGGCTTATTATTGTGTATGAGTACTCGGTCTTAGTTTGGCTTCTTTCTAGCCAGTTTTTCTTAAATTACCCTGTCCACCTTTTGCCTCTGGGCTTTTACTTTTCTCTAGTCTATATAGGTTTCCTTCCTTCTTACTCCATGGCTTGCTGTGCAGTTGGGTGGTTGGACGCTGAAGTCTTCCTTCCCTTCCTCCTAGATCTTGCTCCTCCAGATTTCTCCTTCTATTTGTTCTCTCTGTCTGACAGCCCCGCCTATCCTTGCTCCTGCCTTGCCATTGTCTATTCAGGGCTTTATTAGACCAATCAGGTGTTTTAGACAGGCAAAGTAACACAGCTTCACGGAATTAAACAAATGCCGCATAAAAGGATGCAACATGTCTGCATCATTAAACAAATATCCCAAAGAATCAAAGAATATAACACATCTTTAACCAACATTCCACAACGCTTGTCACCGAATCTTCACAAAAGTCCCACACATTGATTAGATTCCTTACTTTCCCAGTTTTATCAATGAGAAGCAGAGACTTCAAGTACAATTCCATCCTTCCAAGAAATAACCACAGGGTTTACTCCCACTCAGATCCAAGTTCCTTGTCCCATTCTCTGTGTCTGGCACAACATGCCTCATCTGACCTCAGCTGGCTATCTCATGAGTCAGGAGAAGCCTCAGCCACTGCCTCGGTGCCCTTGTTTGATGAACACACTGTGATGCCTCCCTCATAAAGGGACCGTTGTTAGGGAGGGTTAATTCATTAGTGAACGTGAGGCCTCTGGAAAGCCAGAGTGTGATATAAATACCCGTGTTGTCAGCTTTGCCTCTCTGCTGCAGAATGAAAAAGACCATGGGTCCCCATTGTCCTTGGATAATAGCTCTGATTTGGTGCAGGGTGGGAGAAAGGAGACTGACTGAGGGTAAACAATTCAGAGATGTTCACACGGCACAGGAGGAGGAAGGCAGAAGGGCACTGGGTGAGTCTTTTCCAGAGGGACTGTGTGCCTTCATTCCTGAACTCCCTTTACACTACAACTACCACTCACAGACATGGAAGTGCAGGCGCACATTTATCCCATTCCCCCACCTCCACAAGCCAGCTGTCTGTTAACTCGGCCCAATCCTTATCCCAGATAGAGTATATCACAGTGACCACTCAGAAGAGAGAGACGCTAACTTCAATCTACCAAGGATTGCCAGTTTGAACCACACTTTTCTCTTAGAAGGTTGTTTGCTCTGATCAGTTCACACCCTGCAGACTCCCTCTATGATGAGCAAGGGCCCAAGCTGCAAACTAAGTCTGGGTAGGTCTGCACCTCTGGTGCTCAGCAGATGCACACATGGCTGTTCTAATGAAACACTGTATCTGAATACTTAAAATAGTACACAATTATTTTCTAATCGTTTTAGAGGCTGAAAGTTCAAGATCACGACACTGGCATGACAAGGCTGATCTTCTTGGCTCGCAGACCATTATTTTCTTGCTTTGCACTCCCATGGCATTGCCTTGGTATGTGTAGGACAAAAGACACAGGTGGGGGAATCTGGATCTGGTATCTTTCTATGTTTTTAGAAAGGTACTAATCCTATCACAGAGGTCCTACTCTCATGACCCCTTCTAATTCTATTTCTCCCTAAAGGTTCAACCTCCAAATAGCATCACATTGGGATAAAGGGCTTCAGCATGGGAATTAGGGGCAGGGGTGGGTAGATACAGACATTCAGCGCATCACAATTCTAAAACAATAGTTAAAGGCTCATTTGATAATGGTGACAGGAAGATCCAGCATGGATGGTTTTTCTACTCTGTAGTATCCGGGATGTCAACTGGGAAGGATCACTAGGGTAAGCTGGCTATTAGATCAAGGCTGGGGAAGGTGGGACTAGAGGAAGGAATATATTTCCAATAAGTCTTATTCCCTCACATGTCTTGTGCTTATGTTGGTGTGGCTGAAGGTCATCTGGGCTGGGACTGTCACCTGGAGCTCAGAGAGGTGTCTTGTCACATAATGCCATTATTTTCACTGCCAAGAAAGTAATCCAGAAAAAAGAGCACCTCCATGTGAAAAAGAGGTCTAGGAGAAAACCTTCTGCAAGCAGCACTCTGATTTTTCTACACAGTGCTCACCTCAGTGGAATGGGGCTAAGACCTTTCACAATGGGAGAAGTTGGGAGTCAATGTTTTCAACTTGCTATTGGGAAGGATTTCAGAGTTTACTATAGAGTTGGGGCTATAGTTTGGATCTTGTGTGTTCTTCAAATGCACATGTGTTAAAGGGGACTATTGAAAGTTGTTGGGATTTTTAAAATGTGGAGCCCACTGGATGTCTTTAGCTCACCGAGATAAGTTCACTAAGGGGACTATGAAATCCATCATTTTCAATATTTTAAATCATAAATTTTGGGTCTTTGAATAATCTAAGGCCTTGTTTTTTATGTTTGAGGCCAAGAGAATCTACTAGATATACCTAGTGTCACATGACTGCTAAGTGACTCAACCAGTACTCAAAAACAAGTCTGCTGGCTCGAAACTCTATGCTCACTCCCTTGTTACCCTTCTGTGGACTACTATAGTAGCTGCGGCTTTCTGTTTCCTTCTACCAAGGTAACAAATCCATCTCCAGAGCCGGGTAACCAGACGAGAAACTGAATCCTCCAGGGAGGAGGAGGAAGTCACGAGGGTGACCAGGGGACATTCAACGCTTTAGGAGGCTTCAGGCTGGAAGACGAAGGTGAATGGGTCAGCCAGCCCCTAATCCCCCAAATCTTCAGGCTGGGCCTGTGATGGGCAATTCGATAAACACATTTGGAGCAGGACACGGGTGCAGTCAAGTGTGAGCACATTTTTAAATATACACTTCACAACCATATGCAGATGCCACTGACATGTGACAAATACGCAGTGGCCTCCAGGAGATATTCTCCAAAGAGGCACTTATTCCATTTGACTCCAGGCATCCAAGCCTCAGCAGATGCCAGAATTCAGACAGGCAGTGGGAAGCAGGCTTCAATTACTACAAGAAAAATCTGCGTTCCACAGCAGAAAGGACTTCTTTTCCACCACTTTTTTCCCTTCTAGCAAATTCTTTTGCAATATGGTATGCAGACTCAACATAGACACACAGATATATAAGAATGATCTCTTAAGACACAGGGAAGGAATTGGATTGATGGAAACTGGGCTGTTATCTCATACCCCCAATGTTTCTGGAACACAATTATCCAACTATGAATGTCATTGTGGTAAGCACTTTGGGCTTAAATGAAGGCTGGGTGTCTGCTTTTTGGAAAGAAGACAACATTTGAAGGAGCAGAATATAAAGACTTGAACTTGGAACGCTGAGAACCGAGGGCTTGTCAACCTTTTCCACAGGCATCTGTGGGATGGGAAGAAAGTCAAGTCTATATAAATAAATTCCCCACGCCGTGTGCCAGACACTTTTTGCCTCCTTTTCTTGGGTTAGAAGGAATAGTACCTTTACTGAGATATAATCCACATGTCATGGAATTCAATCGTTGGAACTGTGTGATTTGGTGCTTCTTAGTACCTTCACAGAGTTGTGTGCCCATCATTGCAATTAGATTTAGAGCCTTTCCATGATCCCCATAAGACACGCTCTATTGGTTCATCTTTTAACAAGCACCAACGGTCCATCCACAAAACTGAGGCTTGAAGAGGTTGATTCTCCTGGATGCCAAAGGCTGCCCCTTTGCTAAAGGGATGTGAAGATCTGCTCTCAAGTCCTTCCCCACCTCTCCTGCAACCTGCTCAGCCTTCACGCCTGCTTCCTGCCCCTAGCCGTCTCTGGAGATTTCTCTTTGTAATGTACAGAAGGTCCATGGCTGCCCTCTAGAATGGTGGCCACTGTACATTCGATGCCAGCTCTTCTTCTTCTGAGTCCTGAGACTGAACTGCACCATCCTGGCCACTGTACATTTGATGCAAGCTCTTCTTCTGGGTCCTGAGACTGAACTGCACCATCCTGGAGTTTTGCATTCTTTCTGATAAGGGTAGCAGAAGCTGTGGCCAGGAGGGGGGGGGGAAAGGAACAGACCTGCCTCTCAGCCATCCATCCACATTCCCATTGTATCCACATCTGGACTTAGCTCTATCAGACTGCACACAGATCAGTCTCCATTTCCTGTAAATGCTGGAGTATATAAGACTCTTGCTTGGCCCACAAGTAGCTTCACAGACTCCATTCTCTATCTGACTCACAAGACTTCTCCACTTCTCCCTAGTTTAAAAAATCACAAGGAGAAAGCCCCTAAATGGCTTGGCATATCCTGAGGCACACCTTGATCTTGATCACGGGTTGGTTTCCAAAGGCTCCTGGGGCCACTGAGCTCCCTCCTTCCCACTTGTCTCCCAGTGCTCTCCTGAGTCCCACCACCCAGGAAGATAAATGACGCTGGGAAGCATCAGGTATGTTATATTTATATGATGCAC
Organism: Ondatra zibethicus; assembly: GCA_004026605.1. Classification (NCBI taxonomy): domain Eukaryota; kingdom Metazoa; phylum Chordata; class Mammalia; order Rodentia; family Cricetidae; genus Ondatra; species Ondatra zibethicus. The sequence continues at coordinate 108,557 of PVIU01004580.1, forward strand.
ATCGCTCCTTATTCTCCCTCTATTGTTCTTTGATGTATGACAAAACTCCCAATTTGTCAAATGCTTAATAGCAGTCAGGATAATCTATTCTCCACACATTCACAGAGCTTTTCATTTTGCACAACTGTCACCGAGAACAGCTTATGAATTTCCCGTCTTGAGAGGATGGGGAAGGGGGAGCAGAAACACCCGAGTGCACCCCTTTCTCCCATGAGTCACACAGCCCCAGCTCATTGGGGAGGAAACCGTCCAGTGCCTGAGCACCACCCCCTCAAACTGCACCTCCTTCTAATGGCGCTCAGCACTTAGGCCTATTTTCTGCACAGCCATTTTCAAAGGCTATTCTGTTGGTATGAACTCTCTCCCAGCTTGCTCAAGTAAAGATCAGACAATGACCTCCTCCAAGGACCTTGCATTTAGTGCACAAAGAAGGCAGTTAGAGAAGCAGGAGTGTGGCAGCCCTCTGCCCCTAGATGCCACCACCTGACTGACCTTCAGTAGATCGGAATGCAAACCCAGAAGCCTCGGGCTTTTTAAAAAAATTACATATTGAAAAATATACATTGAATCAACTTTAATAGTGCAAACCTGAAAATCAATCTAGATTTCCAGTGAAATGAGATGAATTAAATAAATTATGATAACCCACATGGTGAGCCACTATAAGAGTAGCACCATAGCATAAGACTGTGGTAAGGATATGCTAACTACGGCAAGTTTGAAAACTGTATTTACAGTAGGACTCCAATTTAGTAAATGTATGCATATATATGTATGCATAGGGAAGAAGACAGCAGATGGATACACACCCTAAATGTTAAAACTCGAGAGATTATCTACTTTTTAAAAAGGATATTTGCTTAAATGTATTTTTCAAATTTTCTTCAATGAAGAAAAAAGTTATTCTTTAAATTAGATTTTTTTTTGAGAAATAGATTTTCTATCCATTCTGTCTATGCACACACTACTTTGAAGACTTTAGAGAAGCGGAGAGATCCTCTATACAGTAAACAGGATTCACAGCCCAGTGGCTCTCTGACAGAAAGCACGTTTTCATCCACACTGGATGACACGCCTCTGAACAGCAGCTGTCCATACGATTTTAATCACAGTAACTTTTGAAACCACAACCTGCTTTTCCCCTTATTTTATTCCATTAAAAAGCTGCCTCTCGAAGCTAATGAGCAAACTCTCCGAGTGCTGGAACCAAGGAAATGCTGAATCATGGGGTGAATAGCCCATTAAATCCATACTAGTTATGCAGTCCTTTGAAGAGGCCCAGGGCTTAGATCATTTGAAAGTCCCTCTGAGGATATCGAAGGTCTGTGGTTATCATATGTAAATGAAAGCCAGGGCCTCCATGAACCAGTGATTCGCAAATACCTTGGCTCTGATCTAAACTGAAGTTCTAATCTGGGGTGTAACACTGTGATCACTGTAGCAAGGACCCAGAGGCTAGGATTAACCTTTACTGGAAATTCCTGGGTGGGTAAAGTGGAGACCTTCTAAGAAGCTGTGATCCTCTGGTCTAATTACAGTTACCACTGAGGGAGCAAAAACCACTTCCATACCGCACCTCATCCTTTCTCTTCCTTCTGTGTTTTTTTGTCTCTCTTTCTTTACCCACCTTGTATTCCCGAGGTTATCTCCTCCAGAATACTGTTGATACATTTTGAAATTTTTCTGTAGGTTCTCTCTTTGAACAGAAAAAGGGGAAACCAAAACAAATGTCCCATTTCCTTTCTATCAGAATTCCAGAGCATCCTCAATAAAGAGCTACAAGTTTAGAGGATTAAACTCCAGCAATTGTTATAGGCTCACAGCATGTGAGGCCAGAGGTCCAATGTCAAAGTATCAGCAGATTTGATTCCTTCTATGGGCTGTAAGACAGAATCCCCAACTCTCTTTCTTTACCTCTAATGGTTTAGAGACCATCTCATCATCTCTTGGCTTACAGCAGCATCACCTTGATATCTGTGTTCATCTTCCCCCAGTTTCGCACAGTGCATATGTCTGTATGTCTAAATTTCCCTTTTCCATAAAGACACGAGTAGCATTAGATTACAGCTCAACCTAGTGTATTCATTTTAATTTAATTATATCCACAATAAGCCTATTTCTAAATAAGTTCACTTTTGTGATCCAGGAATTAGGACTTTACAATTGAAGGGGTTAACTCAATTTGTAATGTCTTATGTGAACCAAGGAAGCCACTTCCTTTGACTCTGTGCCAACTAAGCCATTGAGTGACAGCAAAGGTCACCAAGGTTAAAGAGTTCCTCCTTTCCCATCCTTTAGGGTGTGCCCTCCCTCTTGTTCTCCAGGGCTGCCTTTTCAGACCTTTATCATTCTCCTCTACACCCTACTTCAAGAAATGACCTTGTATCCTTCTTGACCAGCCCCAGAGGATGTTCTGACTGCCCCCTCCGGGAAGCCTGACCCTCTATTGCATCCATTTCCTTCTGTGCTGCCATTAAACAGAGGGTGGTTATTTCCCTGGGTTCTGGACCCCTACCCACAGCCTCATTAAAAATCTTCACCTATATCTATTACTCTTTCTATATCTGTCTTTCATCACTCCCTCTGTATAGGCTTCTTTCCATGGGTATTTTCACAATTCCACATCTTCCCTGCCCTGAAAACCTAGATCTTGTGTTTCCATGTCTCTCCAAACCCTCCACTCTCCTTCATAGTTGAATCGGGCAGAAGAGTGAATTAAGGATAACCCTGCTTTCTTGTCCTTAACCCATTCCATATGAACTCTGCCCTTCCCTGTATTCTGTAAAATGACTGTCATGGGCACTGTGGCTGCAAACTGGTAATTTCTTTTAGTTCCTCGCTTTAAAGGATTACCAGTAAGCACGGAATTCCATTGATGACATTCTTAAATACAGCTCTGCAGTTTTGCTTTGGTTTGCTTCAATGGCCTCTCTCACTCCAACGTGAGCCATAAGCTTAATGTCTGTATCTCTAGTTATTGTACCAAGCTCCTTTCCCCTCCCTTCCTACTATCACCTCCACTGTGAGTTAGATCACTACCTAGACTCTGGTGATTCAGAAGTCTTTATTACCTCTTTTTCTCTTGCTTGGCAATTTCGCCCAACATTCCTCTCAAATGACCCACATACAAAGATAGATACAGGCAACTGATGATGTACTGAGACAAATTCAGGAGGGCCAGAAATCCATTTGAAATGGTAAAGAAAAACAGAAGTGGAATGAGGTTATTAACTGAAGGACTGGCTATTTCTTTTATAAATATTCACAAATAAAATTTTCTTGAGTCTTTGATACCCATGATTTTCAATAGATACCCTCCATGTCCCAGGGCATTGGTGGAAGAAGAATATATTTTCTGAGATAGAAGAATATTCTAATCTAATTCATGTCAAGGAGCACCTTGTCATGGGTATGCCATTGGATTGTGTAGTGCTGGATTTAAAGTGAATATTACTTCTTCCATCTAGACTTGTAACTATAAGAGGTAAATTTTTATTAAGATTTGCTTCCTGCTGTCCACTCACCCTGGTCTTTGGCCCCATTGTTGGATAGAATTACATTTGTGAGTAGCTGGATATTAAATAGCAAGCAACATAAAACAATAAAGGTCAAAACAGAAAAAATAGAAACAAAAGTTATTAGCTTTAAAATATATAAGCCTGGAAAGAGAACAATTTCATACACAGGAAAGTACCTCATGTAATTATTATGTAATTATTAGTAAAACCCAATCAAAAACTTGGAAATCAGAGCACCCCTAACCCACCACCCTTATCTCAATAAGGCCCACAAGAAAGAGTTAGTTAAACTCTATGGAATGGGATGAGGCAGTGACAGGACTTGGTGTTATTCCATCAGTGTGTGTCTTGGGAGACCTTGTTTCACAAAGACAGTGCGACCATCAGAGCTTGAAGAACACATTAGTTCGGTACCCAGACAGGACCTCCGACATGCTCAGTTCACACATGTTTCCAGAACCCTAGCTAGGGAATGCTCCCTACATATATTTCAGTAGGATCCTCTGATCTGCCCAGATCCTAAAGCCAATCCCACCTTTCCACTCAGACTAATCTTAGCCCCTCTGTCTCTGCTCTAATGTTCCAATCTCTTGCCTTTCTCTAGTTCCATTGTAACCAGCTCCATCCAGCAGCACTCTAGGAGCAATGTAAAACTTCCTGGGCTCACACCATGCTGGGCTTGACCCAGAACCCAGGGCTAGACTCATCATGACAAACAAAGTCTGAGTAACAACAAAACAAAAATGACCTCTGCAGAATGGAGATGCTGCTGAGATCGTGGTTCAGTCGGCGTGAAGTTACGGCATGTGCCAAGCACAGTGCTGGGTACCGGTGCTAACAATGTCTCACTTAATTTAATCTCCCAGTCCTAATAGAGTCCCATTCTCTGAAATCTGCACAGGGGCCAGAGGGAAACAAGGCATTATTTATAATAATTGGTTCACCATTATCCATTCACTTGGCACAGTCTGCAACGACATGATGGGCCTTTATGCTATTCACAACCTATAAAACGTCGTGCTGTTGTGATTCAACATATAGTGAGCTCCATTTTAAGAGGACAATAGAAACACTCAGCTATTATTCATCCTAGAGCCTTAAACGGCAGAGCATTCCTTTATTAGGAACATAAGGTTAAAACCACATCGGTAATTAATATTGCAAGTAGACCATTGCATTTACTGTGGTGCTCAGACTGCTCAAAAAAAAAAAAAGAAAAATAACTAAGTATTTTTTTAAAGGCATATCAGCTAAAAGGCAGGTCCCAAGCAGCATGTTGAGAGAACTGAGCCAATGCACACACTATTACAGGATGGAGTAAGTTGAAACGAGACTGGTATTTGGAGTTGTCATTACTTGCGTCCAATTCACCTCTGAGTGTTATGAAAAACAGCAGGCAAAGGAGAAAAGCCGAGCGTGTTAGGAAACTGAGATTTGGGGGCTGGATGCTATGAAATATGACAGTTACAAGTCAGAGTTGGTTAATAATCATTCGTGAAAGAACATTACCCATTTGGTATTCAGTGAGCCACCGAAAAGGTTGGAGGCAGGCTACAGAGAGAACATGAGAAACAAGACAAATGTAATGAAGAGTGAAAAATTAGGACTAGCCTAGAATGGTTTATAAGGACATATACTTGCTGGTCATAGGTTTCCTACAGAAGCCATAGTAAAGGCTCTGATCCAATTGGAAGCTTCCTGGAAGCTTATGGAGACATTTTCTCAACTGCTATTCCCTTCTCTCAGATGACACAAGCTTACGTTAAGTTGAGATGAAACTAGCCAGCTCACCAACACACAGATGCACACACATATATACTACACAAAACCCCATAAATATACATACACTGAACACTGACGGAGCAGTCCCATAGATAATGCCAGGCTAGGAGGTCCCTTAAAGGGTATCAAGACAAAGAGAACAGGGTTTATGCTATAGGACTTGGGTTGAGCAACTGGAAGTTCTAACTATGAAGTCTTTACTGCTCCGGAGCCCTAGAAAAGGTTCTTAACTGAGCACATTGAAGATATTCTGTCCCCATTATCCTTGACACTCTCCAGGTCTGAGACCAATCATTCTGAGTTTCTCAACCACAGCCTGGACCTCTTTATTCCCAAAACCCTTTGAGTTCAGAGTCAGAAACCAGAGGGTCCTCCACGTACTCAGGGGATTATAGAGAGAATGAGACTCCAGAGAGCAGCCACAGAAAGTCAAGTGCGGGGCTATGGTTAGAACGGAAAATGGCCCTTGCAGGCTCCTGGTCAAATGTCTGGTACTGGGTGGTGGCACTACATTTGAAAGATTCTGGGAATGTTAGAAGATGCAGCCTCACTGGAGGAAGCAGGTGCCAGGGACATGAACTTGAAAATGATGCCTTCCCTTCCTCTGCATACTGTCTGCCGTGAGGTGAGAAGCCTCCTTTTCTACATTACTCCCACACTAGGGCATTCTGGTCAAGCACATGGCCAAGTAAACCAAATCTAACACTTTGTCTTTCAAGAGGTTTCAGAGAGGTGCTTTGTCATAATGGTGTGAAAAATAATTAAAACAGGTGGAAGTGCTATTTTTGTGCACGAGGGCAAAGACTTGATTCCCTGAAATAGCCTGTGGCATTAGATACATATCCAATATGGTGGTTCTAGCTTGACTATGACTGGCTGTCACCCCTTCAAACCTCAGTCTAGAAACAAAGGTGAAAAGAAACCTTGACTAGAATCGCACCTCTCTGCCTGCAGAAAATGAGCTTCGATAAGGGTCCATTGGCTGGTGTGACACACACCTATTCTTAAATGACACTCTCATATGATTGGGAAGCATCCCCACACAGAGCCTATCTCATTTCTTACAGGAAGTAGTCAAAAACCCTGCATATTTTTTCACCTATTTCATCCTAAATGATGAACACACTATTCAAGCCATACACTGGGTGACCAGGCACAGCAGTGAGATTCGGAGAAAGTGAGCTTCAATTTTTCATGCAATTTCCCTTTTCTTCTTGTTCAAATTCTTAAAACGCTTTGGATGTATTTTATCATAGTGGGACAGGGTCAAGACACAGGTAACACCAAGGCCTCTGCTTCTGAGATGTAAATCAATCTTCGTCACTTCACGTAGGCCAGCTTTGAGGAAGCATGGGGCAAGTGTAGCACTGCTGCTCTGCTACCTGTGACAAAGCTTGAATCAGCTGCTCAACTCACTCTGTTTACTCTGGTATCCCTTTAGTTTGGGAGAATTCCCTCTAGAAATTGGAAATTTGGTTTGCAATACATTATTTAATATGATTATTCTCACTTTCTTTTTCTTTCTGCCTCTCTCAAATGGCATATAGAGCATATATTTGTTTTAGGTATTATACTAAGTATCACACACACAGCATCTCCATTCAATTCTAATAATATCTTGGATTTAAAATATTAGTTAGAATTATGTAAAGTTTCAAGATATTATTATTGGTTAAGAGCAGATTACACACCAGGGACCAAAGTTAACATATACTGGGGCATAAAGTGTTGCTAATATTTCAACAAAGTCTTTATGATAGAGGCCACGTGAGTCACAAAACTTAAAAATATTTACTTGATGGTCCTTCACACACTCAATTTGGCATGTGATTTTGTCCAGTAATAATTTTTAAGAAGTAGCACAGTCAATGACACCAGTCTAGGTACATTCATCTCACAAAAACATAATCTTCAGTGTCTTCCTGGGCTGCAGAAGAATTTGAATTTGCTCTTCATGATTCCCTGACTCCTGGGGCAAGCTGGCCAAGTGAGGCTCAGGTGTGAGGTGAAGAACTGGGCCATATTACTACATCAGTAGCCACCTTCTGTTGAGACTCTTCCTCATTATTAAGAAAAGCCAGGGAGGACTTTTTTCCTTGAGAAATAATTGTAGAGATGAGTATTGATACATGTTTTGACTTTTCTGCAAAAGTAGCTCTGTCTTCTCCAGTTTAAGTAATTACGTTTGTTTCTAAATAGAGAAAATGGAACTATAGTTGTCAAAGAATGTACAGATCAGTCGCCTGTGCTTTACAGTGTGCGAAGAAGAGGAGAAGTTAAAGCAATTGCACCATGAGACACACCACAAAAGATCTGGTGCAAGTCTCAGCAGGCAGGCGTAGCTATTGTGTACCCAGTGAGTCAGAGGAACATGGGAGGGCAAACGTGAGTGAATCACGATGAGAATTTCTACACCTTGGGATCTCTCTTCCAACCCTTTCATCATCAGGATACCTTTAACAATTGCCTATGGTAAAGTGTTTTCTAATGGTACCCGTTGTGTGATATTTTGTTTGTGTTTTGACAAAGAAGGCTTGCCTGGAAATCAGAGGGCAGAGTTAGCCACTAGTGAACCATAGAAGCCAGGCAATGGTGGCACGTGCCTTTAATCCCAGCACGTGGGATGTGGAGACAAGAAGTGATAAGGTGGGGGTGTAGACAGGATCTCAGCCCCTATGAATGCAAGGAGTCAGGTAGAAACTAGGTGGCTGCTCTCAGTTCTCTGATCTTCCAGGCTGTTAACCCAATATCTGACTAGTTTTTTATTGATAAAGATTAATTAGATTAGTGCTTCAGGTTCCTGGTGTGATGTGGGATTCCCCTTTATATGCTGTGAATATGTTTTAGTACCATTGATTTTTAAATAAATAAATAAAGCTGATTCGGCCAGTGGCTTAGCAGAGCAAAGCCAGGTGGGAAAGCTGAACGGAGATATAGAGAGGAAGTAGGTGAAGTCAGGGAGATGCCATGTAGTTGCTGAAAGAAGACAGATGCCTGGAACTTTACCCAGTAGGCCCCAGCATTGTGGCGATGCACAGGTGAATAGAAAGGGGTTAATTTAAGATATAAGAGCTAGTTAGAAATACGCTCGTGCCATTGGCCAAATAGTGTTGTAATTAATATAATATAGTTTTTGTGTGGTTATTTCGGGTCTGAGCAGTTGGGAAAGGAAAAAGCAGTCTACATCATCACTGGTGTGAGGGAACGATTCGAGGTGGTCCTCTAGAGCTTGCAGAGCTCATGTTTCACTTGGCATTCGATGGAAGACACAATCCTGAACAAAGGAAGCAGCCGATGAAACCAGCAGCAACTAAAGGTTGACTAAAGGGGATAATGAGACTAGAAAGCAAGACTGACCTGAAGTGACAGGAGAACAGGCCTGACCGTAGGCCAGCGGTCAAAGACTCAAAACAGCCCCCGAGAAGCATGTCTACTATTGGGGGGAAAACCAGATGTACTTGGCAAAGGGTTCCATAGTTTATAGAGTCCCACAGTGACAGGCCACTGGGAGACCTCTATCCCACATCAGCAGCTTCTAAAGACAGCCACATCCCAACCACCAGAACGTGTGACAACATCATGGTAAATCAAAACAGCTCTGAGATACCACCTTATACCTGTCAGAATGGCTAAGACCAAAAATACTGAGGCCAGCTTATGCTGGAGAGGATGGAGTAAAAGGAACACTCCTCCATTGCTGGTGGGAGTGCAAACTTGTACAGCTACTTTGGGAAACCACTATGGCAGTTTCTCACAAAATTGGGAATCGGTCTACCTCAAGATCTAGTGGTAACACTCTTGGGCACATACCTAAAGGATATACAATTGTGCCACAAGGAAACTTGCTCAACAATGTTCATAGCATCATTATCCATAATAGCTAGAAACTCGAAACAACCTAGATGCCCCTCAACCAAAGAATGGATAAATAAAATGTGGTACATTTACACAATGGAGTAATAACTCAGTGGTAAAAAAACAATGACATCATGAAATTAGCTGGCAAATGGATGGAACTAGAAAAAATCCTGAGTGAGGTAACCCAGACTCAGAAAGACAAACACAGTATGTGCTAACTCATAAGTGGATACTAAATACAAAGCAAAGGATAACCAGACTACAATCCATAGCTCCACAGAAGCTAGGTAATGAAGCAGACCCTAAGAGGGATGCATGGATCACCCTAGGAAGGGTAATTAGATAAGATCTCCTGGGGAAACTGGGGGCAGGGGTTGGGGAGGCGGGAAAGGGAAGGGAATGGAGGATGAGAACATAAGGGAACAGGATGGTCAAGTTGAGGGAGGGACAGAGTCGGGGAGCAATGAAAGATATATCTTAATAGAGGGAGCCATTAATGGGTTAGGGAGAAACCTAGGAAGTCAAAAGGATGACCCCAGCTAAGATTCCTAGCAATAGCAGAGAGAGAGCCCAAACTGGTCTTCCCCTATAATCGGATTGGTAAATACCCAAACTGTCATCATAAAGCCTTCATCCAGGAACTGACGGAACCAGATTTAGAGATCCACAATCAAGCACCAGGTCGAGCTCTGGGAGTCCAGTTGAAGAGAGGGAAGATGGAATATATAGCAAGGGAGCTCAAGATTATGATGGAGAAACATACAGAGACAGCTGAACCAAGCTTGAGGGAACTTTAGATCAACAGCTGTGGAACCTCCATGGGACTGAAATAGACCCTAACTTTGTGGGAGACAGCTGTGTAACTTGGTCTATCTGAGGGGCTCCTGGCAGTGGGACCTTTCCCTGGTGCATGAGCTAGCTTTTCCTAGCCCATTCTCTATGGTGAGATGCCAGGCTCAGCCTTAAGGCAGTGGGAGGGGCTTGGTCTGCCTTATCTTAATGTGCCAGGCTTTGTTGACACACCATGGGAAGCCTTACCCTATGGGAGGAGTGGAGGAGGGTGAACTGGTGAGGAGGCATGGGGTGGGTAGGTTAGAGGAGGGGTAGGAGGAAGGAGTGTGGTTGGAATGTAAAATTAAATTAAAAAATAAAATTTAAAAAAATAAGAGGTATTCTACTGATATATAAAAAACATCTTAAAATGTGTCCTTCCCCATGATCACCTGGATGGCCCAATGTCATCACAAAGACCTTTGCAATGGAAGAGGTTAAAGTCGGAGAAAGATGTGTAGGTTCTCTCCCACTGCATTTGCAGGAACTCTGGTAAGTTCTAGATGCTAGAACCAGAAAAAAAAAAGTGGATTTACCCCAAGAGCATCTGGAAGTCAATTCAATGAAAGCTATTTCTAATATCTGACCTGAGAAAGTTAGAAGATAATGTGTAACTATCATATAATATAATAGATTTATTTTTTAAGATACTACACTTGTGGTAATCTGTTATAACAGCTTTAAGAAACTAATATAAAATTATTCTTAGGGGTGAGAGAGAGAAAAGAGCCACATACTATCCTTACCTTCATAATAGGAAGTCAGAATTATACAAGATATCAGATCCTAGCCAGGTATGGAGACCATAATAATCCATTGCTACTTTTCAATTCTGGTATGGTTTGATTCATAAAGTAAATACAATGTTAAAATTCCTTTGTTTTCAACCCTTTATTTGATATATTTTACTTTAAAATCCTATGCTATATATATCCACAAATCTTTATATAAATGTGTGGACACAAAACAAAGTGTTGATGTATTTACTGGGCATGTATCCAGAAACAAGAAAGATTAGAGACTGCAAGCATCAGTGTGTAAGTTTAACATAATTCACAATGGCCTTGACTGCAGGATATACTTAGTTACTACTAAGAATGTTGGCTATGAATTAGGATCAGTGACTTTAGAAATATGGGGAGCACTATGAACAGAGTTTGACATTACAAACACTCTATAGATGGCTGGTGTCTCTGTCCCCTGGGAAGGGAACTACCGGCATGATCTCATCCTTGTGGTTGTCTTATCTTAGCCATGATGGAGACACGAGGAAGCTCATTCAAGAAACAATGCCAGACAGAAAAATCTTCAACCAAAACAATTGTGCCGGTAACCAAGCCGTCATCCAGGTGGCCACTTTTACAAGATCTTTGATGGTGTCAGGGAGGAGTTAATATTCATAACCTGATGGAACAGGAAGAAAAATTTATCTCTCTTGGACAGAAAGTCTAACTCCAAGAAGATAAACCCTAATTTGGGGGAAATAAGTGAAAAAAATGGAATTTTCTACCACCTGGTGGTGGGTACATTGAGACCATTTATTTAAGGAAAAACACCTTGTTTCCAAATTAACTTTCAAGTTCTCTATAATTCGATGATGATCGTGGGAAACAGAACCAAAATAAAATCAAGCAGTGAAAATACTTCTGCTTCACATTTTGTCACATGGCAGGCTCCCTGAGATGTAGGCTGGAAATTAACAAGGAGGGTGTTTATCACATGGCTTCCTTGGTGTTAACATCTATGGAGAGAAGGCAGGGTTAGCAGGAGTGAGTGGAAGTGAAGATGTGACAAAGACTCAAGGATAGAGATAGATTGGCCCATCTGAGTGTGCTGTGGTTAGGTCAGGGTGTGAGGGCAGGGTGCATCCTGCCTGCTCCGGTGGGTGATGACCTTGGCTGCCCTAGGAGGCAATGCTCAGAGATTGACAGGTCTCTTGCAGAAGATCCTTATGTCAAAAGGTTCAACTCGTGAACTCCAAATGGTAAAATGCTATATGACAAATAAAACACTGACCAGTTTGGGGATACAACCTCCAAGAAGCCCTTGAAGTCGGCTAGCTAGAGATCAAAGTGTTGAGGTAAGTCACATGGTCATATTAAGCCTATAGTGCTCACCTCCAATAAAAATCATGAACCTCAAGGTTGCTTGGCAACATCCTGATATCCTATGTATCATCATCACATGTTGTTGCTGGTACAAGTCCACTGAGGGGATGACTGAACTCTCATGCTTGGTTCTTCCTGTGCTGATCTCAACCTGTGTTCTTTTACTGTTTTAAGCTGTGACCACTAGCATAGCCTCTGCCTCGCGTTCTACCGGTCCTTTCTGCAATCATCAAAGCAAAGATGGCTCGATGAGACCCAGGTATAGGACTAGGTGTTGAAAGCCATCTGCTGATAGGCATCCTAGCAGCTGGAGTCACAGATTCTGTCTTGAAGGCAGATTCAGTTCCACAGCATAGTATCGAAAAGAAAGTCTAGTAATAGGCAATCTGTTCAGCAAACACAAGTCAGGAAATATCCCGCCAAACTCCCTAGTGGGAGAATGGATCCTGAGAATGACTGCGGTCTCCATTTGCAATTCATGTGAAGGACAACTCGGGATAGAAACCAGAATTAATGTTGGCCACCAGCTACAGCTGACCTTGAGCATCCCAGGTCTTTGAAAAGTCTCCCGTTTTGAAGGCTGCCAGGGCCATCTGAAATTGAGTCGCTAGGAAAAAACCCATGCACTTCCTCTATTAGAATGACACCGGAGAGAAGTAGACAAACCCCAATATTGCAACTCTCAATGTATTTCATGTTGTAGAGTTAGATCAAATGCAGCAAGGCATCTTCCAGACTAAAAATAGCGAACAGCCTTTGGGAGGACACACAATTTCATTTGGAGAATAGCCACATGTTTTTAAAACTCTGTATTCCACAGCTGGAAATGGCAAGTTCTGCTTAATCTCTACTATGACATTTTGTTATAATTGCGAGTATGGGGAATGAGCACAGTTTGGTAGGTTACCCGATAATCCCCAACTCAGTCCTGAGAAGAGACATAAACAAAACGGAAATGGGAAACCCAGTTTGTCTGACAGCTGATGCCAATGTGCTATAAGCATAAATGGTACTTCTTGCTGGGTTCAAAAACCAAGAGCCAGTGTGTCCTACCTCTTTCTCTCTTCCTCTGTCACAAAAGACATTGGAAACACCATATGCTTCTAAGATGACAGAGCTCTAAGACAAAAGCCACTCAAAGTCCTGGGCCTAGAATGAATGACAAACTTTAGAAAGACAGGCTTACAAGCCTGCACTAAAAACAGACAGGTGCACATGTCTCTAGAGGAGCAACGACAGCTATGCAAGTAAATTTTTAGATAAACAGTTTATAATATAGAGAATTTTAGTATCAAGAAATACTTAAGTTCCATGTCATGGTAAATTTTATTTCTGAAATCTATGAACAAAAGGGCAAAATGGGGAGGGGCAAATGGATATACTTTAAGCTGAAATTCATGAGCAAGAAATTGAAAAAATAATAGACAAAAATGTGCTGCATCTCCACACTTATGAGGCTTTAATATCCATATTTTCCTCTGATGTGCAATTATATGAACTTATAATCCCTGAAAAATTGTTATTTCTTCTGTTGCTGGAATTGCTTGTAATAGGAATAACAGATATGTTTAGAAATGGGCCTGGATGACTATAGTTGAACAAACACAGCCATAATTCTTAGTTTTGGATGTGCTAGGATTCCAGAAGTGCATATAGAGTTCACAACATCTCTTTCTGGAAGCCTCGGGTTTTTCAGTTTTGTGTAAAACTAGGTAAGATTCCATTGTACAGATACTGAGAGTGGTGGGGTCTAGACTAGCGGCCAGAATGAGACCCACATGGAGCTCACACACCCACTGAATGTGACCGCCTACTGTTAGCAAACCATCACCACCCTGGTTTCTGTAAGCCGAATGTCCACGCTGGCGTCTTAGGCACTTGCAAACAATGCACTTTTATACATAACTCATAAGAAGTAACTGTTAGCTACCAGTGAGGTTTCTGTCATGGTCTTTTAAGGAATGTCCTTGACTTAATGCTGAAAAGGTCCCGTAGGATTGCTACTTATGAAATTAGTAAAACTGAGTGATGATTTCAGTAATACGAGGCTACGTTAACCTTGTACTTGGTTGTTTTGACACATGCTCAGATCTTTCAGACATCCAAAGGTGGCCTACATACTGTGATCATATAGACGGTACCCAAACCCTGGTATTCCTTTATAATTGCAAGGGCAATCAAAAGTCTCATGTGGGTAGAGAACTGAGAATATTTAATAGCTTAAATTAAGTATCACTGAACAGGACATACCAGTCACACACAGGTTATAAAACCTTTATGCTGTGTGTGGATGCTTCTCTTTAATACACTCCTAGCAAATGGAGAGAATTTTAAGAAAATTATAACGGTGGGTGCATCCGATACAAAAATACCTGAGGGAGAAGCAGACACACTCACAAGTGACTATGAGAGTGCACTGGTAGGGTTTTAAAATGGACATTAGTGGCAGGACTTGTGAGAAGGTATGTGCTCCATCACCCTTGCATCGGAAACAGATTTGATGTGGGCTTTCTGTTTGTCTGTTTTGTTGCTGTTGTTTAGTTTTGTTTGTGATACAGACTCTTACCATACAGACCATGATGGCTGAAAATTCACAGAGCTCCATCTGCCCCCATCTCCTGAGTGTGGGGTAAAGATTTGTCCCACCACATCTGGCCAAGCATTTACTCTTTTTTCTTCTTTTCTTTCTTTTTCTTCTGTCTCTTTCATTCTTTTCTTCCTTCCTTTCTTCTTTCTTTTTTTTTTTGTTTGAGATAGAATGTCACTGTATAGCCTTGGCTGTTCTCAAACTTGTTCCAGCCTAGCCTTAAACTCATAGACATCCACCTGCCTCTGCCTCCTAAATGGTGGCATCCAAGGTGTACATCACCACATCAAGCCTTATCTGACCTGTCATGGGGAATCTGGGAGCTCTCTTGGTTGTACTGTTTTCTTTTTAAGAATTCTCCATACATCTAACAGTGCCAAGATATATGGAGAAAATTACTGTTTTAATCTATAGAGAAGATGGTCCTTCTGACACTGGAGGGTAGGTGGAGAGAGAGCACGCAGCTGTAGTTTTCTTGTGTCAGAACACAGGTAGCTAGTCCCACACTGAAAGTTCCTGATCCAACTGGTATAGAATAGAGACTGGAATTTTCACTTCTCCTAGGTTCCCAGGTGAGGTCGAGGCTACTGGCAGACAGATGGCCCTCCTCTATTTTCCTCTGTTGGCTTCAAATTCAAAGTCTTCATAGTGGCCAGAAGGTACAAGAGCTGGGTCTCAGTGACATTTCAAATCTCACGTCTTGCCGTATTCTCTACTGACAGCCCTACTCTGGGTTCATGCCCCTCAAACACAATGAGCTTGTGCCTGCTCCGCACTCCCCACGTTGCAATTGCTGTTCCCTCAATCCAGCATGTTCTTCTGTAAGTGTCGTTCTGTTCTCCGCTCGGAAAAGGCCTCTGGTTTGTAGAATTATGATTATAGGATGAATACATTCTATTTCAAACTTTTCAATTTCCACTAACTGCCTTTAATCATTTTATATCTTCTACCCTGGATTTTCATATCACTTAGCAATAGTATTTTGCTAATACCTCATTCCTTATTTCATTCACTGTTATAGTCAATGCTTAAGAAAGTAGCCGATACGTGACAGGCATTCACTACATATTTGTTAAATTAATAGATAAAAAGCAGTTAGAATAAACAGGCTCAAGAAAGAACAAGCTAAATAAGCCAACTTCCAGGTTGACAAAGCAATGAGACTAGAGTTTAAGGGTTTAAACCCAAATCTGGTTCTATATAAACAATCTATAAATAAGACTATATATTGCATAAGGAAATTTAATATGTATAAAGAATTGTGAAATGTAACTGTTCACAGGTGCTAGCTCTACACACCTCTTTCCAATCCTATATTCTGCTATTCTACACTAGTACCTTGATATCAGTCACACTGGTGATACTAACACTGAGGGTATTGTCAAACACTGAAGATCAGGGCTCTATGTGAGAGGGCCAAATATCAACAAAGCACTGATTCTCTCTGTAGATTTAATCTTTATCTAACAGCCTTAGCCCATGTCACCAAGACCAGAGTCAAGATTGGTCACCAATGAAAGGAGAATTGATAACTATCAATAAAACAAGTCAGAATCTATGCTCAGGTCTGAATATGT